>CM021109.1:310254483-310292748 GCA_007115665.2 Sequoiadendron giganteum
TGGTATGGCGATCCTCCTAAGAACTCCTCCATCTCAATGGCGGATCCGTATCATCCTTGGGTTCTCTCCTCATTCTGTCAGAAAGCCAATCAGGCACTGTCTGCTGTGGATTACAAATGACAAGGGGCTGTTCTTCTGTTGCCTCCATCTCGTGCACTTCTCCCTTCTTGCACTGGTTTGCTCGGGCTCATCCTCCTCTATAAGCTGGGTATCTCCCGACCCTTGGGTCCCCTGTTCTGTGATTTCCTCTTCTTCCAAAGCAGTGTCCAACATCTGCTGAAAATGTGTGTCGGCCATTGTTTCCTCTTCCTCCTCCTATTGGCCGCCCCTGGATAAACTGACACTAGCTGATTCCCGGGCGTTGGGCTGATCTACCCCCCCAAGTCCCCGCTCTTCCTCTAATCCTGCCCTCTGATCGGCAAATAATGAAACCACTCTTAAACTCGAAGATTGAGTTTGTGAGTGTACGGGTGATGCTTGTTCTATCCTCAACGGTGTCGGTTGGGTTGGCACTTCCACTTGTGCCCTCGATGTCTGAGCAATTTGTTTCCCTCTTTTTACCGATAACGGCCTTGGGTCGCCCATCAAGCTATAAGTAAGGGCGATCGACTTGCTCTTAAGTCTGCATACATGTCTGTCGACCCAAGTCCTGGTAAAAGTCATCACCGGGATAGAAAGAGTGTCCAAGTCCATGATCTCTGGCTCGGACCAATCAGGTGGTGGGACAGGAGTATCCCTAACTGACCCATAGTCGGGTTGCATGGCGTTGACATCCTCCTCCACCTGGTCGGGAACTGGAATAATCTCACATTCTCTAATCAACTTGAGAGGAAGTCTGGAAAACATCCTTCTTCTTATCTCAGCCTCATCCACTGCATTTGCCCAAAAGTCCTCCAGATGAGCTCTGTGCCGGTATTCAACGTTCTGTACCATCCGGATGTTCCTGTAAGGATCGAAATCCTACCTGCCTGTGTGATATGACAAATGATAAGATTGCAGCTCGTCCTCTGCCTCTCGGGCTGCCTGCAAAGAGGGACACACCTCAATGGAATTTCCCATGGTGATAGGGAAATCAAGTCCACCCTTCTTTTTCCTTTTCTGAATCTTATCGTAGGCAATCAATTGCCTAGATACCTCAAGCATTACTATGTGATCAGTGGGGTATCGTGGTAACCGATACGGATACGAAGTGAACCCTTGCAGCCTAATATATGTGAATTTCGGGAATTGGATGAGCCAATACCCATATTCCTCAATCAATGTCTGTGCTTCTTTAGATATTCTCTGCTGCGTCCTTTGCTGAAGCGTCCTCGCAATGTGCATTGTGAATGCATCATTTGCCCGTTTATAGTTGGCGATGTTAACCAAATGTAGCTGTGTGCAGGCTTCATGAATTTTGAATTGACCAGGGGCACAGCCGATTGGCTCTTTGTACGAAATCCCTCTGTACTTAGTCATTCTGGCCAACATGTAAATCACATATGAGCTCATGTAGAAAGTCTTCGTCACCTTCAAGCTCCTGAATTGCTCATCGATGTGGTTGCTAATCATCCTAGCCCAATCGACACACTCTTTCCTTCCAAGATGATCTCGATGAAGTAGAACATCCAAGGCTCGAAAATGTAAGCCTGTGCACTCCCATTCACCCGGCTCAGCATCATTATCAAATCACAGTATTCTTGTTTCACGTCCTCGGCAATTATCTGCTTTGGGAGCTTAGTGCGGGGTGGCCTCGGCTTCTGCATCCAAACTCTGTTGATGACTGCAGTGACTCTTTCGAAAGAGGAAGAGTACATCTTATCTGCCCTCTTGTTTGTCCTGTATAACATCTCCTCAGCAGTTGGAATCCCAAATGCCTCTCCGATGGCATCCGGTGTGAAGTTGGCGAGCAGTTTACCATCCGGAGAGACAATCGTCCTACGTTCTGGCTTGTAGTGATTGGCGCACTCCATAATTAGCTCCGGACACTGAATTGCTGGCGGAAAACTAGCAGCTGCGTAGATTCCACTCTTCATTATATTATGTGCCGTGACGGATGGTTGATGGCCCCCTAGCCCGAACATCCTCGATTTGAGTGCATTCAGATTAAATGAACCAAGGTTGGTGTCATTCAATCCTGCCAACTTTGAAACTATTGCTGACTTTGGGAGAAATGGCTTAGCGAGCCTCTTAATCATTGCCTGCCGGGATGAGCCAGCCTTGCCTGCTTCAGTGTTTGCAGCTCTGCCTGCGGCTCTGCTTGTTCCTGTAACATCCTTTGCGCCAGCCATCTGCAAAATAAAATAGAAGAATAAGCTAGGCTGCAGATTAATAAAATAAAACAATTCCCGAGATGGCTGCGAATACGGAGTTAGCTTTGAAAATAAAATTCCTCAGCATAAATTTCTAACTCCAAACCTCGTACTGTATAAAAATCTCTGAGTTTAGAGATAACTCTCAGCAACTGCACTTCTGACTGGTGAAGAAAAAACGCAGCAAGCTAATAACTTTCAGCAATGTAGCTAATTTCTCCAGCACAAATTGTTCGAACCTTGACTTCACTTTGTCAACTTCAGCAGTTAGATGAATAAAGAGTTGCCAGCAATATGAAATTTCGACTTCCTCAACTTCTCAACGTTTAAACTTCGCAGCAACTCCACTTTCAGCTCTTTGAGAATTAAATTCTCCAGCAACTCCGGAAAATAACTTCAACCTTCAACTTCGAAGTCGCAGCAACACACTTTCAGCTTTTCGAAAGAAAGAGTCTCGGCAAATGAAATTTTCTCCAGCACTTCGTACTTTCAGCAACTCAACACTCCGAAATAAAATAAACTCTCACAGAATTTCTCTCCTCAACCACTTGGAAAATATTTCAATCTCTCCAGAACCTCTTCAGCAACTTCAGCTTCGAAATAATGTGAGGAGAAATGAGAGAAGAGATTGTTTAAATAACTTTTCCCGGAGAATCCTGCTAAGTAGTGCTGGGGCTATTTTTAGCACCTGCATCAATTTCCCACTATCTTCGTTCGGAATCTTCTAATTCAAGCGCAGTAGTGGGCTAGTCGTCAGCCGGTTATTATGGCAGTCGCCATTAATAATGATTCCTTCTTCTTCAAATTTCGAATTTTCCTCTTAGTCTGCCAGTTAACTCTTGGCGATTTAAACAACTCGCGAGAAAAACAATCACTTGACTTGATTTAAAATTCCATTTTAAAATCTCGCAGTGTTTAAATAAATTCAACTCGAAAAAATTCGTGGGAGTAGCAAATTTATTTCCAACTTTTTAAAATGTCTGTCATTTAAATCCTCGATTTCATAAAATTTGCCTTAGACATTTTAAATTCTCTCATTAAAATGTTCAACTCCGGGCGATTAAAAATTGTTTGCGTGCTCGAAATAATTCGTCCTTTGAGATTTAACTTCTGTCAGGAAAATAATCTAGGCAAAACGAATTTCTTCTGAAAATATTAAAATTTCCCTTAGGAAATTAATTTTCAAACTCTGCTAACTCATGGGTGCATTTTAAACGGGTTCATTTGATTTTCACTTGACCCATGGAAAATATTCGTCGATATCAAATTTTCCCCTTGAAAAAAGATTCGTTAACTTTCAACTGCCTTCGGAGAATTTTAAAACTCATCAAATCATCCTTCCTTGCCAAGGGCGTATTTTTCCCTAGTGAAGTGTTATATCACTTAGAAAAAATTTTCTAACACTTTCTCTACCATAGGCGTATACATTTTGATGAAATATTTATTTCAAAAAAATTCCTTCACTTTACACCTCTGGCGCACTTTCATGTGTCTACTTTTATTTTGTTGCCTTAGGAAATTTTCTTCAGCAACCTTGGCGTATTTTACTCATGCAAGCCTTGATTTCTCACTTAGAAAATTCTCAAACAGTTAGAATATCCTTGGGCGCATATGGGGTCTTGAACTTTCATTTTCTTGACTTAGAAATTTTCTCCAGCAACCTAGCCACTTTATCTTGCCTTGGGCGCATTTTGACCTCTCTACTTTCATTTCATGCCTTAGGAAAATTTCGGCCATCTCCTCTTCATCATGGGCGCAAATGCTAGGCCAAGCTTTCATTTCATGTCTTAGAGGGCGCATTTCACCCTTGACACTTTCGTTTTATGCCTTAGAAATATTTCATAGCTTCAATCCTTGAGGTGGGCGCATTTTACTAGGTGAGCTTTTGTTTTTGCCTTAGAAACTTTTCAAGGCTTCTCTCCTTGAGGTGGGCGCATTTTACTAGGTGAGCTTTCATTTTTGCCTTAGGCGTTTTTCAAGCCTCTGCCTTGAGGTGGGCGCATTTCAACATGTGAGCTTTCATTTTTGCCTTAGGCGTTTTTCAAGCCTCTGCCTTGAGGTGGGCGCATTTCACTAGGTGAGCTTTCATTTTTGCCTTAGGCGTTTTTCAAGCCTCTGCCTGTTCCTGCTCTTGCATTCTATTTTTAGCAAGTTGTGCTATTTTTAGCAAATTCCTTGATTTTCAACCTCTAAGGCTCCGTTTTGCCTGAAAATTTCATCAGATGATATTCTCTGCCTTGTGAACCTGTTTTGTCAGTCCTCTGCCCTGACCTGCTATTTATAGCCACCTGCTATTTATAGTAAGTTTGACTTTCTGACTTTAGTAGCTCCGTTTTGCCTGAAAGTTGCAACGCTTGATCTTGATAGCTTGAGGGTTATTCTGATGCCAACCTCGGGTGCAGACCTGCTATTTATAGCCGTGCCCTGACTTACTAAAAATAGTAAGTTCTCCGACTTTGCTCAAATTTTGCCAGCAGGTACCTTGAAGTGTGCTGACATGGGTGGGGTACTTTGTTTCGGCTATTTTTGGATTTTACCCCCTATAAAAGTGGAAACCCTAATTTGATTTGCATGTATCCCGAACGGTCTCCGTTTGACTTCGTTCCTTCTGCATGTCGTTCTGCTTGCTGGACTGGAGTGTTGGGCGGCTGCCGGAGTGTACCTGCTAAAAATAGAAACTGTCTGAAAAGTGACTCATTCACTGCCGGATGGTTTTGCATGTCATATTGCCTGCGGGATCTCAAAAAACCCAGAAAAACCCAAAAAACTGGTCTGCATGCATGCACTGGCTAAAAATAGTAAGTCCTCAAAACTCGATCTTCTCTGCTTGCAAGCCACACCGTTGCGAAGCTCTCGAAAAACCCATGAAGAAAAACCCGACATGCGTTGAAAAACACTGCATGCGAACCCTAAAAATAGCCTCCGAAGGCTGAACTCTGAAAGCGGTTGTCTCGGTTTGCATGTTACATCACTGCGAAGGTTTTGGAAAACCCAGAAGGATTCTCGAGACATGCATCTGAAAAGCTCATGTAGAAACCCTAATTTGACTCTTAAAGCCTGAAATGCCAAAAATAGTAAGTCGTCTGATCTGGCTCAAAATTTACGTGTAGGCAGCTTGATGTTACCCGGATGCAGTGGAACTGACAGAATTCCAAAATCTCAATAAAATAGTCCCAAGTTGAATACTTACTAAAAATAGTAAGTTGCCCGAATACAGTGAAAATTTAGGGGGACTCTGCTGGAAGTCTTCTGACTGCTGCTCTAAGCTTGGATTTCAATTTTATAACTCAGTTTGACCTTAAATAAGCCTGAAGGATGAAAACCCTAATTACACAGACTTGACCAATATTTCAACCTGGGTCAAACGACGGGACAATCCCCGGAAGGACCAGAGACCAGAGAGAGAGCGAACCAAAGCCAAAAGACCAGGATGGAGCAAAAATTAGGGGGTCCCCATCTTGATGGGGTGATGTGTGAAAAAGGTCACAACATCTGGCGACTCCACAGGAAAGTGTTGAAAAACACTCTGAAAATTAAACCTTGGCCGACCCCTCTAACCATCATACAGAAAGGATACTTACTCAAAAAGGGAGAAGAATCCGATATTGGATCAAAACACCTTCATCTGAGATCTCCTGACTTATGCGTTTATCTTATCTCTAAACCATCGTGACTCCCGAGATCGATTACGGCAGGTTATACAAGTATCTTAACTTCAAAAGCATCCCGGACATTGCCTCGCTGCCAGTCAGGCGTCTATAGCCCCGACGAGGTTGTCGCTACAATTCTCACGAATATTGCTCCACTGCCAGCCAGGCGTCCATAGCCCCGGTGGAGTTACTCGTATATTCCCAAACCAATATTCAAAGTATGATATTTCTTTCATTTTCTTTCTTTTGATATTTCTTTTTTAGCATATTTTCTCCTTTTCTCTTGATTATCCGTCAATTCCATAATTGGTTGGTAAGCAATGAAGCTACCAATGGGTTTGAGAATTGCAGTGGCGCTGAAGCAAGATTTAAAATTTTCACTTGCCGTAATCCCTCCCAAGGAATCAAAATGACTCAAAGCAGCTTGTTTGAACCAATAGGACATGATGATCTCAGGCTCATGTGTTAAGACACAATAACTGATTAAACTCCCGAGTCGAGCTTTTATGAGACCGGATGATGACAAGAGGAAAACAACCTTGGCATTCTATTGTTTGCATAAATTCATAAAAACCCCATGGCAGTAGACCAATTCGCGCAAGACAAGATATCATCACTTCCATCGCAACGGAAAACCCTAAAATCAAGTCCATTCTGAACCCAAACCAAAACCACTTGAGCGGACAACTCAAGGGAAGAAACACCAAAACCAAAAACCCAAAGGGCAACAAACCAAAACCAAAACCCAAAAAGGGAACGGGAACAAAACAACCTAATCTACTATGTACAAAGTAGGATCCAGGAGGGACCCTACGCTTGGAAATAATGCTTGAGGAACTGCCCATTGACTGGCAATGGGATATCCTCTCCTGTTAGCGTTTTCAATCTGAATGCATTATCTCCCAGGATCTCAGAAACCTGATACGGGCCCAACCACAATTTGTCGAACTTGTCGTGATCACCTCTTCTTTCGTGGGCTTTATCCCAACATAAAACTAAATCTGAAATCCTGAAGGCCTTGACCTTGGCCTGCTTGTCGAACCATCTTTTCACGACTCCTTGGTGCTTAGCCAGATTTTCCAATGCCTCATCTCTTTTCTCCTCCAAGTGCATCAACTGAGACAACCTGACTTGAATTCGGTCTTCGCCTTCCAGATACTCCTGAATAAACTGGAGAGTAGGGATCCTTAATTGAACTGGGAAGACGGGGTCTTGCCCATACACCAAATGGTAGGGAGATGTTCCCAAAGAATTCTTCGTTCTAATCCGGTCTGCCCACAAGGCAAACCTCAACTGTGTGTGCCAATCCTTGGGGTTCTTATCCAACAGTTTCTTGATAGCATTCAGCAAATTCTTATTTGTGGACTCTGCAAGTCCATTTCCTTGGGGGTAGTAGTTGGATGAGAACTTCAGTGCAATCCCATACTCAAACGCCCAATTTGAAAACTTCAATGATGAAAAGGCGGGGCCGTTGTCGCACACCAAAGCGTGGGGGCATCCAAACCTTGTAACAATATTCTCTTCGAGGAACTTAATGACTACATCTGTGGTGGAAAGCTTGAGAGCTTGAGCCTCTGTCCATTTGGTGCAGTAGTCGGTGGCTGTCAGTATGTACCTGTGCTGTGCCGAGGACGGTGGGTTAATCATTCCAATAAAGTCCAACCCCCACTTGGCAAATGGTCTGACTTCAATCACTGGTTGCAAGGGCATAGCCGGATTCTTTTCTCTGTACGCAGCTGTCTGACAAATGTGACAAGCCTTCACATGCTCATAAGCATCCTTAAAAAGTGTGGGCCAATAATACCCAGCCCTTGAAATCTGATGAGCTGTGGCCAAACCACCTCCGTGACCTGTCCCGAATTTCTCGTGGAAATGTTCCATAAGCTGCTTAGCTTCTCTTTTTCCTACACATCTCAAATATATACCTTCGTGATTTCTTCTATAAAGTACTGATCCCTGCAGCATGAATCTCTGGCTCTTCATTCTTAAAGCCCTTCGTTGCACTGGATTCAAATGTGAAGGACACCTGTGGTTCAACAAATAGTAAACAGTGTCATCGTACCATTCCCCTGGGGACACCTCTTCCAGTATATATGTTTGTTGTACCAGCCCAGGTCCTGCCATTGCAATCGTTTGTGCCAATGCTTGTCCTCGGACTAACTTCATCGGCTGTATCTCTATGTCATATTCTTGCAAGCTGGCGACCCACTTGCCTCTTCTTTCTCCTAGTTCATTTTGCATCAGTAATGTCTTTACTGTGGCATCTGGAACTATTGCATGTACTTTGCTCCTCAGGATGTAGTGCCTGAACTTCTTAGCTGCTTTTACTAGAGCATAAGCTTGCTTTTCTACATTGGCGTACCTTAATTCTGCTTCCTTCAATGGAGTACTCATGAAAGCAATTGGGTGTTCATCCTTTTCTTCCGCTCTCTGGGTCAAGACCGCTGCGCAAGTGTGTTCTGAAGCAAAGGAGTACAAGTAGAATGGTTTTGAGTAATCCGGACTAACTAGCACCGGAGCATCTACTATTGCTTGTTTGATTTCTTCGAACGCCTTCTTTGTGAGAGGGGTCCATTCTATCTTTGCATCCTTTTTCAGCATTTCATTTAGTGGTCTGACAATCTCGGCGAATCCAGTTATGAATTTTCTCACAAAATTAATCTTGCCAAAGAAAGACCTCAACTCTTTCTGACTCCCTGGCATGCCGATCTTTGAAATTGCCTCAATGCGGTCTGGGTCAATTGATATGCCCTGTTCTGAGAGGACATGTCCTAACAATTTTCCTTCGGTGACTCCGAATACGCACTTCTTTGAATTGAGAGAAATACCAAATCTTCTGCATCTCTGGAAGATCTTTCTCAAGTCTTCAACATGATCCTCCCTCCTTTTGGAGAACACTGTCAAGTCATCCATGTATATAATAATGCATTTTCCAACTAAGTCTCTGAAAGCGATGTCCATAGCTCGTTGAAATGTGGCCCCGGCGTTGATTAGGCCAAAAGGCATTCTTCTGTAAGCGAATGTTCCCCACTTAGTGGTGAAAGCTGTTTTTAGTCTATCTGCTTCTTCAACCATTACCTGGTTGTAACCTGAATAACCGTCCAAAAAGGACATCATCTGGGAACCATTTACAATCTGCAAAACCTCATCCAACGAGGGCAAGGGATAGTTATCCTTCTCGGATGCTCTGTTTAGGTTGCGGAAGTCAACACATAACCTTATCTCTCCGTTCTTCTTCCTGACGGGCACTAGATTGGCGACCCACGTTGAGTGCCTTATTGGGAAGATTATTCTGGCCGAAAGGAGCTTCCTTACCTCCTGATATATCAACGGTTCCAATAGCGGGTTCACCGGCCTTTGTCTTTGCCTGAATGGTTTATTTCCCGGCTTCAACGGGATCGTGTGCGTGATCAAGGTAGTGTCATATGTCTTTAAGTCTTCGTAGCCCCAGGCTACCACGTCAGAGAACTCTCTCAATGCTTGCACTATTCCTTCTCTTTCTTTTGGGGTGCATACTTTCCCCACAAATACATTCTTTACTTGCTCACTAGTTCCCAAGTTGATTGTCTCACATTCATCCCCTTGGGTGCTTTGATTCCTACTTAGTTTATCAGGGTCAAAGAGTCTTTCTAACTCCACCATGCCCCTAGGAATGACATTTGTCTTCAAATTTAAGATCCCTTCGGTGTCAAATTCCGCTTCTTCGGTTTCTTCTTCGTCTATAATCTGTGCTTCAAACACCCCTGAGTTAGTCAAGAATTCCAAAATCTGCTTATCATCATCAAACACCTGGAAATTCTTTATATTATCTGGAACTGAAGGTGTGGAGATCAATTCAACTGTGAACTTCTTTAGACCTTCCAACTCTAATGGCTCTAGTGAACTGGCCGCCTGCGCGAGAGAATTAGCCACTGGATTTTTAGCTCTGTATACTTGCTTGATATTGAATGCATCGAAGCTTTCGATCAAGTCCCAGACTCTGTTCCGGTACCGTCCCAATCTCTTGTCGTGGCAAGCATACTGTTTTCTTACTTGGCGGACCACTATGTTGGAATCTCCAATGGCATGTACAATTTTGGCACCTTTCTCTATAGCGAGGATCAACCCATGAATCAAAGATTCATACTCAGTAACGTTATTGGTGCAAGGGAACTGGAGCCTACAAGCACCTAGATATGCCTCTCCCTTGGGGCTGATGAGTTCAAACCCTGCTCCATTCCCTTTGTTAGACTTTGATCCATCAAATCTCAGAGTCCAAACTTGATCTTCTATATGAACGCTATGGGTATTGGGACCATTTTTCTCCACTGCGGGCTCAATCTTCTCACTTTCTACCCATTCCTTTGTCAGGGAGCTTTTCTTCTCATTTATTTCTTCTAGTTCTTCCACCAAAGAGACTTGTGGAACTCTCTTTGAAACTTCTTCAATGGCCGTTCTGCACATGGCGCATGTGAATTCTGGGTGGAATGCCTCATGGATCCTACACCAATTGGGCATTAACATACTGCTGATGGAAACATTCTTCCCTGATTCCATCTTTTGCTTGACATTCTTTAGCACAAAGTTTCTAAAATTTTCAAACATCCCCTCACCATCGCTTGAGTCATCCTCAATCAATATTTCAGTAGAGGGAGACGTACCTTCCAAGTGTTTTTCTTGATTTACACTTTGCAACATGAGGACTTCCTGTTTCACGGGCTTGTATGAACCCAAATCAGTCTCTGCAAACAATACCTCATTGTTATCACCATATTCAGTAATCATCAACCGGAGCCGTGGTGTGCTTTCCACTCTTATTTGGTTAGGGATTCCCCTCCAAGGCAGCCACATGTGAGAAAAGTCGGTGGCGATATATCCGTTCAACTTTCGGCACCAGTCTCTGCTAAGCAGCATGCCGTACCCGTCTGGTATATCTACAACAGAAATATCAATACGGCCTTGGATTCTAGGATCCGCGGCTAGCTGCATGTGAATGTCGTTTAGTTCCCCAACAACAGGAACTTCAGTTTTATCCAATTGAGTTACTTTCTTGTTGGTGTGGAGCGGGATTAGGCCCAATCTTTCGCATACCTTCAAAGGCATGACGTTGCTTGAAGCTCCAGAATCGATCAAACAATTGTGTAACATTTTTCCGAATATTCTGACTGAAACCAAGAATGGGGCCGGTTCATCCTTCCCTTGATAAAACACTACTGGTTTTCTTCTTTCATCTGCATGGTCCG
Organism: Sequoiadendron giganteum; assembly: GCA_007115665.2. Classification (NCBI taxonomy): domain Eukaryota; kingdom Viridiplantae; phylum Streptophyta; class Pinopsida; order Cupressales; family Cupressaceae; genus Sequoiadendron; species Sequoiadendron giganteum. Next base: position 310,265,647 of record CM021109.1, read on the forward strand.
ACTGGACTTGCTTGCCTTGAGTCATATTTTTCGCATTTTGTTTCTGCTTCACGGCATCATCAGCTTGAGAGCTTTTCTCAATCTCGGCCTTTCCGGGAGTGCCTGTAGAATTTAATACCATACCCTCAAAGTTCTGATATTGTCGTGGTTCCTCCCAAGAATCGTAGGAGGTTTGTGGCACACTTTGCACCACATTTGTGTTCTGTGCAGGACGGGGCTGCGTGACAACCTGGGGGTGTCTTGGCATGTTAGGTGCCTCTTGCGAAGTGCTTCTTGTGGTGGGGATTTCAGTCAATGTCCCTAAGAGAGTCTCTCTTATTTCTTGGACCTTCATCAACTCATAGAGTGGTAAACTGACCTTTATCTTCTTAAATTCTTCCAGTACAAAGGAGCTCAGCTTTCTTATATCTTCTCTAGGAGGATTCTCCTTTTGTCCTCGGATTAACTGGTAAACTGGCTGTTGAGGCATCTGCGGTCCATTTGATCTTGTTTGCATGGGACCCTGCTGTCTATATTCCGGGGAGTCCTTGGGTGCCATTGGCATGTTGCTCGCATTAGGATGCGGCGGTGTGGTAAAGTTGTTTGGTGGCGTTGACTTGTCATAAATTCTTCATATGGAATCCTTTGGGAAGTCGGCTCAGCAACAAGTAGAGAATTATCCCTCACCAAATCTTGAGCATGATTCGATCTGAACTCAATTGAATCATCATCAACATAATCAACATTAAAGTGGTCATAGGCTGATTCAATGACACCACTAGTATTTCCTTCAATTTGTTCTTTAGCGAACTCAACCCGCACATTGGTACTACTGAAATCTTCTGTGAAGTCAATTGTCTCCAAATCTTCATCGGATGAATCCTCATCAGGACTCAAGACTGCTGTTTTTTACCAAAACAATCTTCAATATTTCCCATCTCATGCAAGGCTATGGGTGTATTTTGGGACTCTAACTTAATCTCCTCATTTGCCAAGGTATCTTCATCAAGCACCCTATCATTTTGAGGCAAAATGTGCACCTTGCTTGTGCCATCTTCAACACTAGTTGACTGATTTTTCTTTTCAATTTGCTTACATGTGGGCTGCAACCCACAAACCGATACTTTTGCTTCTTCCTTCCTTGATTCTTAAACCGTGGCAAGTTCTGCTTCTTTTTTAATCTTTTTCCTAATGTAGTTGACCACACCCAATTTCCCAAGTTTCTTAATCAACACACAATTCAAGTAGCAGTCAAAAGAAACACTTTTCTTAAACTCATCTGACATATTCTGATATTCCTCATGGAGTATGGAAGCCTCGTGTTCACATTGCCTCTTGTACTGACATTCTTCATTGAGTCTCGTACTTGCAATGGAAAGCGACCTTGCCAAGCTTCTTTCCTCTTCAAAAGCCATAATCACATTTGTCTTCTCGTCATTCCTGGACTTCAGAAAATGTAACATCTTCAAAACTTTCAAAAACTAAACCTGAACTCAGTTCTGACTTCTGGTGTAGAAACTGATTTCTCTATCACTCTTCTGACAACTGAGCTCCATTTTTCACAGGATCGCAAGAACTTTTGCTCTGATACCACTGAACGATACCCTCTCAATTTTTTCTTGATTTTCTCATTTCAAATACAATGCAACCATGCATTCGTTAAGGTTAGCTTCAAACCAAACGATGCAGAATGGTAACTCTAACCAAGAATGCGCCCTAAGACCCGATGAGGGAGGAGAGGCGGGCATATGGTCAGAGGATCCCTAGGATCTAATTAACTCCATAACTAAATTGATTACAATTGAGAGAGAAGAACTAAACTCAACACCAAGAATGTGCACACAAGATCTTTTAGAAGGCGAGGTGCTAACATATGGTGGAGTACTAATTACAAAACTGAAATAACTTAGACGGATAACCAACCATGAGAGATTTTCCACACTTCCACTAAAACAGTGGGGGGAATGAAATTACAAATGAAACAATTCATCCGCTGCGACAGCCATCCACTCAAGAGTGGGAATTCACCACATGACAGTGGGTACAAGAAAGCTTAAACAATTCGTTTCTCCGCACTGGCGGTATACCATCCAGGGGTGCTTAATGTGAAATTAAGAAATAGTTGCAGCAATAATAAACTGGAATAGTACTACTGTTTACAGTTTTACAATATGAGAAAGAGCTGCAAATTACATGAATATTACAATGATTTCAAAGCACCAAGAAATTGGACTATTCCACGATAGATATCAATCAATAATTGATGAAGAAAAGATTGGAAATTCAAACTGAAACAAATCTGATATAAATCTGCAATTCTGGAAATGAATAACCAGCAATTTGTAAACTCACTTAAATGTTCATAACTTCACCAAATTACCTCCGAATTGACTGAAATCTTTTGCAAAGGCTCTTAAGGAGTATGGCGCCCAAGAACAAAACATAAAACAACATCAAAACCCCTTCATTTATTTGGCACGAATTCCAATGTGCTTTAAGAGGGTACGGCCTAGCTGCAAGGGCGATTTTGGCTCTTAAAAATCAGGTTCTTTGAATTTAAATCTCAACTTCCATGGAAAGGGTCGCCCAAAGTCAGCAAACACGAATCTTCAATGCCCACAACACAATTAAATTTATTCAAAAAGCTGCTCGCAAAAATCAACTTCAGCTGTATAAACACCAGCAACATACAAACTGAAAATATCACTAAAATTCTTCAACTTTGAAGCTCAATCTGCTAGTCTGGATGAGAAGTAGCAATAAGTCCAACTAGGTGTTATCTTTCAAACACGAAATTGGATGGAAACTAGGAGGCAAGCATCCCTCGAAGTAAAAACCAAGATGTCATTTTGATAGCATAACATTAGCATAAGTTCATGGATGATAAGAGTTGGAGCAAGACTTCTCTTTTATAGAAAAATAGGTGACTTTACAAATTCCCAAAACTCCTCCAAGAATGGGACACCAAAAGTTCCTTTTTGAAATATTTTATAATTCACAAATATTAAATCCCTCTTAGAATGGCGTCCATTTCAAGGCATAAATAAACCTTATTAAATGTTTAATATTTCCTTCATGAAGGCGTCCCCCTTCATGGCTACCTTTTAAGCACAACTTAAAGTTAATGAACTAGGCCAAGGGGTCAACTTGAAATTAAAACATTAATGCCTTGAAATATATTATTTCACCAAAATGGGCTTCAAAATGCTGAAAGCCAATTATGCTCCAAATTGCACTGCCCAAAATGGAAACTGAGTTGATTGCTGATGCTACTGCCCAAGATGGCACTGTTAGAAATAGAACTTACTAAAAATAATAAATTCTGAAATGTTGCCCAATGCCTTTGCATGTCATACCACTGCGAAGCTCTCTGAAAACCTAGAAAGAATCCGCAATCCAAAACTCGAAACTCCAATGTGTTGGCTAAAAACAACAAGTTCTGGCAAAGTTTGTCAGATGGAGATGCATGTTACACCATTCTGAAGCTCTCCGAAAACCTAGAAAACTCCACCAAACATGCATTAGAAACACATACATGCAAACCTTCAAAAATGCCTCAGAACCCCAATAAGATAGGAAACCCTAATTTCACCTCTAACAAGCCTATGGGCTTCTGGAAATAGGCTATCAATCACCGAAGAGCGAATGGCTAAAATGGGGACATTACAAATATCCACCAACAATTTCGCCACAAGGCCAAAATCAACATTACCCACTAAACTGCCTGAAGAGGAAAGCTCACTATCAGATGCCAATAGAACCACTGCCAAAAAAATAATTTACTAAAAATAGTAAATTCATAAAGTTGCTCAAAACAGAGTGCATGTAATACCGTTGTGAAGCTCTTTGAAAACCCAAAAAGAATCCGCAAACCAATTTGCAAAACTCCAAGTGCAAGCCTCTGAAAAATCTGAAACATCCCCCTAGAAGATAGGAAACCCTATTTTCCGCTTCCGAGTAGCCTACGGATCTCCGGAATAGGCTAATGACCAACTGCAAGATCACTACTGAGAAGGGGACATTACAAATTTGATTCCAGAGGCTATATTGGAGGTTAGGGAGTGTACTTTGCGCAGGAGGGTGATTAAGGAGTATCTGGGTAAGTGGAAGAATTTGTCGATGGAGGATGCTACTTGGGAGAGTGATCAGATTTTACAACATCCTAAGTTGCGATTGCTTGAGGGCAAGCAATCTTGGGGAGGGAAGACTACAATGTCCCCTTCTCGCACTTGAGCATTGGGGTTGTCTATTAGCCTATTCGAAAGTTCTCGTAGATCAGTTGGAGTTAATTAAGGGACTCAATGGCTAGCATTAGGCTTAGTGTTGGATTTCAGCAAGACTTTCTATTTGTAGCAGTGGTCAATTTGCAATGCTTACTATTTATAGTAAGCCACAAAGAATCTCAGTGAACCTCAATTTTGTGTCAGTTTGTGTTTTGGAGAGTACTTACTATTTTTAGCAGTTGCTATTTATAGTAAGTCTATTTTAGGTAACTGTTCCCAAGCCCATATTGCTTCAGCAATGTTATTCCTAAGGTGGCGTTGGTGAGCCTAAGGTTGGATTATTTAATATTTGCTTTTACCAGTCACTTAAGTTATTTTTATAAAATAACTTTATAACTTAAGTGAAGGGGTTGGTGGTCATCGTAAAAAGCACCTTGGAGCCTAATGTTAAACTTAACGTTGTTTTAGAAGGCAACAAAAGCAAAATAGTTTCCTTATGAGCATAGATGCCCAAGGGAGGTATAAGGTATTTTTAATTATTAAATTTTAAAAGGGTCATGAGGAGGGCATTGGAATTGGAGGGAAAAGTGTTTCAAACCTAAAGTTGCCCTAATTTCCCTCACTTTCTATAAAGTTTCATTTTGGCTCTCATTTGCTCATCTTTGAATTGACAACTTAACAAGATGTTGCTGGAATGACTCCAGTGTACTTTGGTTGCGTGTTGAGGATGAAAACCCTCACCGTATTGAATTGGTTTTGGTGGTGAAAGATCCACCCTAGCCAGATTTGAGTGGTTCCATCTAGGGATCACATTGTGTTACAACAAAGGTCTGGTTTTCTGAGTTTTGGGTGATGAAAGATGAATATTTTTGTGGTGTTTTGATTTGGGTTTGTTGGTGTGAGTGTGGTTTGGAGTTTGAACCATTTTGGAAGTGCTTGGTAGGTGTTTTGGAGTGATTTTTGAGGTCTGATATACTTTATCAGAAGTTCTGGTAACTCAGTTTTTACCAGTGGTTGAAGGACAAATCTATTCGTAGCTCTGGTTGTATTTGGCACATCATTTTGGTCATTGGTGTGTTGGATTCCTCTCTCCCGGGCACCATCTTTCAAGCTATTATATTGGACATTTAGTGGAGTTCTGATTTTGAAGCTAAATCGCCCTCTCTAGGGGCCATACCATTCCGGGTATTCATGGCAGGGGTTTCCTGATGTAAAAACCTCCATATCAGTCCATTTTCCAGAGTTTTTGTCCCTGTTTGAAGGCGTTGGAAACCAGGGTCTTTGGTGTGACTTCTTTGAGGTGTTTGGAGGATCATATATATTGGTTTGCTGCTGTTATGTGTCCTATACCAGGTCTGAAGCTACATATATCAGGTCTGAAAACAGCATTGTAATTACCTGATTTCAATCTAAAACAATTGCTCTTTAAAACATGTTATCTTTTTGGAATGGCATTATTATCTATTAGTTTCTCTCGCTATTTGCAATATTATATATGTTTTGAAAACCAGTTGGAAAGCATACAAAAAACATATCAGCAATAAACAATTAGCAAACAGTGAGTTCAGAAAAAAAATTCAAGGGTGTATGTTACAAGGATTCATCCCCTATGTTACATCATTAAATTGAGAACAATAAGATTAGGAAAAATGGAACTACCCTCAACCCCACTTACAATTTTTTGGATCACATTAGATCACATTAGATGATTAAATCATAATACTCTCTCAATAATGTATAGGATGTCCAAAAAAATTGTTATGTCCATAGACAAGTGAGGGAGATGTAGTGGAAGTTAAAAATCAAGTTTTAAAAAGTAAAATGCACATGAAAAATATCAAGTACTATTGAGGAATACCAACCAATTGATCTCGATGACATCAATCTAGATTCTAAGTGGATTGCAAATGATGATGTTCTTCTCAATCCTCATGATTTTGATATCTTAAGGGCAAAGTTGCATGGACACGGATACGGATATAGATACGGATACGGTATCAGATTCGGATACGGCTGGATACGACATTCATAAAAAATACATACACATATATTTTTGAAGTTATTAGAGGAGATTTTCATTACTTTAAAAGGAAATAAGAAAATATAAATTAAAACAATATTAAAATTTAAATATTAATAATTTAGAAAAGAATAAATAGTTAAATATATATTAATAAATTTTATTTACATTTAAAGAATAAGTTTTTTTTTTTTTAAATCTCTAACATTTAAACAATATAATATAAATATAAAATTATAAACAATTAGCTTTTTTAAATTTGTAAAAATTAAAACACCAAAAAAATAGTAGAGTTGTATTGGAAGAAGACTTAGAAAAATGGGTTGCTGAAATAGAAAAACATTTCATTTGTCTTCCTCATTTGGTGTAGGTTTTATCTATACAAAAAAAAAAAAAAAATTGTATGATTGAAGTTTTTTAAGATAATATTTTGGAAGATTCACGTTAGCTTCTTTGAAAATCAAATCACATTGTATCCGGCACGACTGGAAAATCAAGGTTTTTTTGGGCACGTGTGGATACGGTATCCAATGTGTATCCATGGCGTATCACACAGGTATCCGTATCGGATACGGGGATACACGTGCCCAGGGAGGGGCAAGGGAGTATCCGGCTACTCTGCTTAAGGGAGGTCAACATTAATATTGACATGACAACTTAGGAGAGGCTCTGATTCAAGAGCTTTCATCATCAGGATCACAACCCTCTAGTGTAGCTCTCTTCATAGCAACAAGATTCATTGGCTATGTCTAATTGCTTTGAACTTTGTACTTAGTTTGTACATTGGCTTTGTACAAAGTATACTGTAATTGAATATTTGATAACTATTAGTATTTAGTTATCATTTATGCACTAGGATGTTCCCTTATTTAATCAAAACAATGTTGCTTAAAACCCCCAAATTCTCAATTAAACCAATGAATCTCAGTTGTATTTTCTAAAGATAGATTTCCAATTAAGAACTCAGATCTGGAAATTTATGTTGAATCTCAAATGCTGGCTGTAGGTTGTAATTGTAATGGTGATATTCGAATGTCGTCTTCTGTTGTTGTTTGTGATTGCATTAGTGTGTCTTCTCTTGATGCCTTCGATTTGCAGAGGGCCTGCCTTCTTCTTATGCACCTTGTGATCTCTTGGACGTGACCTGCTGGCTGTGTAATATCTTCCTCTATGAAAGCTCGACTCCAACACCTAACCTTTGGTCTGATAGCCATCGACTCTGAGTGCAGAGAGCTATCGAATCTCTTGATGCTTCTTCTAATTGTTATTCGCTTCCTTGATTGTTGACTTCTGAATTTTTACTTTGATTTCTGCTTCCTGATTCTCTTTTCACCACATCTGGCTTGATATAGGCTTGACACATCAACAGACCCATCCAAACCCTGGGACCCTTCATCAATGAGATGTGTCTGATCCTTATATTTATCCTTTCATCAATGATTACCTCTTAGTTTGGCGTCTAACTATTTGTTTTTGTCTTCTTCTTTAATTTGTGATTGATCGGCTGTACTGACAATGGATTATTATAACATATTTTACTTACATATTATTATATCTAGATATATATATTTATATTTGTTTGAATTTTGGTATTTTATATTTGTTTATTTGAATATTATTTCTTTTATGATTTTATGATTTACAATATTTATCTTATACTATTCATTATTCTTATAATCATAATTATGATAATTACAATGATATAAATATTGTGATTATAATATTGTTCTATATATATATATATATATTATTCTAATTATAATAATATTATATTGTTATATCTGACTATTATAATTATAATACTATCAGTGATAATTATAATTATAATGATATTTAAATTGTATTTCTTTATACTTGACTATTATAATAATGATATTTTAAATTACCTTCTTCTATATGAGTATTCTATCTGAATGTGTATATTATTAACATATTATTGTATATCTAAAAATATAAATATATTAAGCATGTACTTATCTCAGATGCCCCTTTGTGATGGGGACATCGCATGCACTACGCATTTTGCAATGCAACACAATCGACAATATGAGCATAAATGAAAAAAATCTATATTCCACAATTCATGTACTAAACTCTCATTTTTATTTTCTGTCTATATCTCTATGCTATGAAAACGCCTTTAAATTTAAAAAATAGCAAGTTTTTCTCTTCCTTTTTTGTATTTTCTACACTTTTTTAAAATATGTTTTTTTCCTAACTTTTTGGAAAATTTTTAATATCTTGGCTTGCTGACTTTCCCCAAAAGATTTTTTCTGCTATGATCTAGACCATTATTGCATATGTGGTATAGTTGGGCATTTTTCCTAAGTATATCATCATATGTTCTTGACGGTTTGTACTATTAACCCAAATGTAGTACTTGATCTGTTATCCTTATTGATGATTGTACTCTTTCATATTTGATCTATGGATGTACTTGTGAGGTAGACTTGTTAATGGAATTGATTTTGTACCTAGTTACTTGTATTTTTAAGTTAAGGGATATTGACGTTTAATTAATAAAAAAAGAAAAATCAAGTGGTTTGCATTTTGGGGTATGCTACAAGATCCTTTTAATGCTTGTTGATCACAATGCACCATATCGTATAGTTGGGCATTTTTCCTAAGTATATCATCGTATTTTCTTGACGGTTTGTACTATTAACCCAAATGTAGTACTTGATCTACTATCCTTATTGATGATTGTACTCTTTCGTATTTGATCTATGGATGTACTTGTAAGGTAGACTTGCAAATGGAATTGATTTTGTATCTAGTATTTTTAAGTTAAAGGATATTGACGTTTAATTAATAAAATAAGAAAAATCAAGTGGTTTGCATTTTGGGGTATGCTACAGATCCTTTTAATGCTTGTTGATCACAATGCACCATATTACAGATACTCATTATGGGGGGTGACTAGATTTCTTGCATTTCTTCAACTATCCTTCTTGCTTCTTGATATATTTTGTATTTTTTCTTTTCTTTCTTGGTTTTATGTTTATGTTTCCACATCCCCAATTAGCATGTGGATGATGCAAATACACTTTTAGTGGTGCATGTTGATACAAGTGACTTTAAACATGTGTTGTATTGTTCACTCCTTGTATTTTGTATCATTTCCATTTTGGCCTTTTGTTTATTCTATGTATATTGTGATCCTTCTTGCTTATCCCTCCATTTACCTCATGTGTCATTACAATTTGATCTCTTGTTTATGTCATGTTTTTCGCGCATCTCTCTTATCATTTCACCTTCTATATTGTGTTTTATACATTGTTTCCCCACTTGGGGTATCTTTCTTATATTAGTGCTATTTTTAGCTCCAATGCTTTCCAATGTTGCTTATCTAGCTCATATATTTTTTGTACCTTTCCTACACACGTTTGTTTGGCTTCTATATTTCATGTTTTACCACTTGGTTTCACTTTTTTTCATGCTGTTGTAAGCTTATATCACATGATTCATGTTATTTTTTATGTTCCTATGATCCTTATCTTCCATGATTATGATGTTGTTTACATGATAGACTACCTTTGTGATGATCTTAATGCTTCTTATGTTTACTTATTCTGCTTATGACTCCATGACTACATCCTTTATGATTTTTATTCTGATTACAATCTCTATCATGCTTATGATTACATCTTATGACCCTTGCCATGTCTAACTTTACGTCTATGATTCTCATCATGCTTCAATCCTAAGATCACATATTATGATCCTGATCATGACAACATCTTTTACATCCTATTATGATCCTTATCTTCCCTTTATGACCATCTTTATCATACCATATGCCCACATTGGGGAGCAATCTTATATCATCCTTTATGATCTATTATTATCTTACCTTTACTGCCATCCTTTTCCTATCATTTGCCTCCATTGGCAGCAACTTTAAACACACACCTTCATGCTTATCTCCTGCTTTCATGTGTTTACGTGCTTCTTAACTAATGTTTGTGGCTATCTTTATCATTTGCCTATGTTGGGGGCAACCTTTTACATGACTAATGACTATCTCTAGCTTATGCATTTGCATGCTTATCATATGATGATCTCTTTTGCTATAGTACAATGCTGTATCATGCTTATATGTTTTCTCCTTTCTTCTAATTCTTTGAAGGGAAGCATTTTTGTCACTAATGTTCCTTTGTGAGTTATGTTTTGTAATGACAAGGTCATACTGATTTCCACATCTAGGGAAGCTTTACAAATCTTATCTGTGCGGTTGGAGTCGTCCCACATTTCTGCATACTGAGAGCTTTGTATCACTTTTCCGCAACAAGGGGATTGTCCCTCTCTCTTCTTTTACTTTCCTTTTTTTTGAAGGTTGCTCCGTCTCAAGCAAGTTGAAATTAATCTTATTATCAAATTGTGTGACAAAGGCTACTCAATGTATTTTTTTCTCTATTTTATAGATTCTGATGGAGCACTTGTGGCAAGAATAATTGAAGAATGGTCCATTACTTTACATGTACCGCATATCATTTTGCTTTCTGAAAATAGTTACTTTTACATGTTAATTGTTTGTTTTACTTTCATGCACATTGCCTAGTAGTTTGTATGCACATCAAAGTGGGGAAAAAATGTAATGGTGAAAATTGCATATGGATGCCCTTTTCCCTTATGTTTTGGGCCTACTTTTATTAGGGTGTTCTAAATACAATAATGAGATTACAAGTGGCCTATTTGTGTGTGAATTCAGTTCATATCTTGATCCCTGTTGTCACTACTTCCCATAGTTTCATCCCTGATCCTCCAAATTCATTATTCCTTACTTGGGGCAAATCTGCAGGTGTCAACCTAACCTAGGTCAGTTCCACAATTGCCAATCTGATACTAAATCTTTCAAAATTCAACAATCAAATTCCTGCCTCGCTAACTGTTTCACTAGTCATTGTGAAATGACTTGACATGCGTTTTGTTAACTTGGTTGCTTTCTTATTAAAGGACATTTATTCATTTAAATATCATCTACAAGTTATCAAAAGGAGCATTCTAAGGTATTATTAATAAATATCTATGAGAGCGTTATAACAGAATTATCAGAGCACATCACTTTGGGTCTACTCTATGCTTGTTGGTTGTCTTTGAATCTTTACTCAGAGTCATAAATCCTGCCCATCCAAGGGTTTACTGTTTGACTAAAGAGAACTTGACCCTTGTGATCCAACAAATTACCAAGCCCCAAAGGTGTTTGTAAATACTACAAGTCCTTAAAAGTATTCAAATATCAGAGATTAAGGTGAGTGAATTTCAACAAACTGTGAAATCCAAACCATTCCCATGAGTTATAGGTTCAATTCTTGCACAGTCACTTCCGCTCTTGCAGATCTGATTGAGTCATTTCTGCACTTGTGGACCTGATCTAGCCAAATTCTGAAAATGATCTAGTTCAGATGTCATCGATTTTCTTCCAACACCTCTAAGAAGTCACGATTCTGACTTACGATCCAAAAATTATGATCAAAACAGTGAAAAACTATCTATTGACCACTAAAATCAACCAGGTATTTTTATTTATAATTTGTTTCCAGATTTCTAATTTCTATTATATACTCTACCACAACTCTAAATAAAATCAATTGAATTGTATTGTTTGTCATATTCATTAAAACCTAATTTTAATAAAGAAAACCATTTTATTGCTTTAGAAAAATATAAAACATGTGAGTGTGTGGCCAAAATGTCGGCAATTGGGCTTCAATCACAGGTTGCCAGTTTTTATACAAATTATAAAGCTTTTTGGATTATTTAGTAGCCTTGATACTTTTGGATATGGTGCACGCATGTATGTTTAAGGATAAATATGAAGGTACATAACTTTTGAAATCCTGCCCTTTAAGATTTGACCGAATCATTACCTGTTAGAATGAATCAACTAATTTTCTTTTGAGAAGAAAGCCAATAACTTCATAATCCAGATATAAAGAAACTATACAAAATGCCATTAAAATGCTTACCCGGGACCATTCTCTGACCAGCCAGTTTCAAAAACTCCAGCTGCAGTTTTGAAAGCCTGTTCCACCATGCCTTCATGTATCATAGCAGCAGCAACTGCATAGGTTACGCCTGTCCATATCTCCCTTGATTGTATTGCTGACATATCAACCTTCCCATCTGGTTGCATTCCATTAACTGCACCCAATTTCCCATGATCTAATTTCAATACATTAAATTGATAAACCTTGTCAAGTGCTCTCCGAGCTTTCTCGTCATCAACAATTGGTTCCAGGCCTGAGGCTCGCATATACCACTGTCCGGCCAACTGATCTGCCTGAATGGAAGTACTATAACTGTTACTACTGTCATAGTTGAAATATGTGCCATTCCACAACTTTTCATACACAACTTTTGCCATGTGAAATTTAACCCTAAAATGCTCTCCAGAAGTTTTATCACCAACTTCATCTGCCATTGCAGCAGCTGCCTGAAGGGCTGCCAACCAAAGCCCGCCACAATAGGCACTGACACCAGAAACAGACCATGCATCATATGTTTGATCCGGAAAACCTTCATTTTCAATCATTCCATCTCTGTCTCTGTCAAATTGGTCCATATAAGCCATTGCACTATAAACGGAAGGCCAAACAGCACGGGCAAAGGATTTGTCACCAGTTGCAACCACATCCCTATAAATTTGCAGAACAAATTTGGGGTTGAGATCTTTCCATCTACTGGAATCATGAAGATTGTAAGCGTTCACCTCAAACCAGGGATCATTGAGTCCAAGATCATGTGGCACTGCACCTAGGACCTTTCTGACACCCCAATCACCTTTAAATAAAAAATTCACTTTTTCTGTATCATGCATCAAAACAGCAGCAGCAAAGTCCCTCTGAATGCTGAGCTCAAGTTTTGGAAACAGCATAAGCAATGCAAAGGATGCATAGAAATGCACATCATAAGTATTCCATAAAAAGTATTCACCTCCTTCCAGGTACAGAAATTGCCCTACATTTTCCTCTTTCTTATCTAGTAAAGATGGTCCATAGGCTGAAGATGTGGCTGAGTTATGCCTTTCAGACAATATTGTTGTTATTTTATTTAGAACTTTCGTTGCTGTTAAATCCCCTGCATCTCCAACAGTTTTAAGGGAGTCTTCATCAACATTCCCTGTTTTCTTAGATTGGAGATGACTGTTGAATTCTATATTTTCAACTGCTAACTCATCGTGCACCCTTACACTGTTGTTACTTTTTCGCTGAAAAGCATTCATTTTATTTGATGAAGATCTCTCTGTGACTTTTTTAATATCCTGGAGTGGAGGTGAACCATCTGAAAACAAGAATCAGTTCATACAAAAGTCTGACAACTAAACATTAACAGGATTTCATATGTACCCCAAGAACCATTAGTATATAAACTCTTCAAATATACCTGTCCAAAGAGTACCTCCTGAGATCAAATAGTATAATTCATTAAACAACGTAACACGATACCTGCCACAGAGCCACTAACAACCTGCTTTAATGTCCCTTACAAAATATTCAAGCCTGAAAAAAAGTAATGTGGCAACAATTTATCAATAGATCCCTGAGAACTAAAATATACCATTCTGGAAGTTTTTCGTCTTCTAGAATAGGTCTTTGCCAGCTTTCTATGACTGACTCCCAATTCTGATGCTCTGCAAATAACAGAAAATGTAAGTTTAACATCTGACAAAAGAGAATTTTTTCCTTGGCTAGACCACAAGGTTAGATCATAAATATAGCATAGGAACTGCAAGCAAAAAATTTAGAGTTTGCAAGGAAAATGGCTGCAAGAATAAACAATATAAGGGCTTGAGAAGAAACAGGAATGTTGCAGACCATAAGACTCATAATAAAAGATCTCATAGCCACTTGCCATTACATATAACAAGAGAGTTCAGGGGAATAATTCCTTCCATGTTTAAAAAAATAGAAAAATAAGCAGCTTGTGAAAAAGTGATCAGTAATGAATCTTGCACAATGTGTCGTGCAGAAGACAGAGACAACAATCATGCAGGCACTTGCAAATTGATTAGAGTGTGCTGTTTAGATTAACCAACTTTCTTATGTTGTTGAATTGGAACTACTGAACATGTTGGGGAATGAATTGATATGATAATAAGATAAGGTGAACAATAAAAATATCTGAACGACTAATCTTGATTAGGATAGAAATTTTAGATATTGAATATGATATGATATATATAACACCAAGAGAGGATATGTATATTTTCAAACAAAACGCCAGTGATTAGCTTTACTAGAAACCATTCATCTTTTTTAATGCATCTAGCTTTTGATCGCATATTTAGGCAGTTATTGCATGCAGAAAAACCATTTGTGCAAATCGTACAATCTTGGTCTCTAAAACCGTAGGGTGAGATAATAGGGTTTATCTATCAAGGAAAAGAAACCACATTGACTGCTTGACAATTATACAATGGTAGTTATAAGATAAAGCAGGCACAAATTATTTATTCTACATATTTATGGAGAAGAAAAGAAATTTGGATAATTGTTGTATATTTTGAAGTTGTCAAAAGTCCAGGGCAATATTTTCTTTTAAGAAATTTAAACCCAAGAGGAAATATGAATTCAACCCTTGAACACCCACAAGGCATTAATATTTTAAGTCCCCATACCTCCCAAGGCATGCTCATAGGGAAGTCTCCAAAGTCAACGAGGCATTATTATGAGTGATGATGTGCTTAGGTCTCTCAAAGCAATGCTCTAGCTATCTATTAGATTGTTTTCATCTATTTTAATTGCTTTTGGGCTAGTTGGGGAAATGAGATGATTGAACTTTAAGTGAATAAAGGAGTATGTACTTCAACTCTGCTCAACTGAAGAACTCACAAACTATTGATATCTATAACTTCAAGAAAAATAAGCCATGTTCCACAAAGTCTTGGGACTAGGGGATGTAGGGACGAGGGGACCAAGCGCCTAGATTTGAGGATGGCAATTGGTAGGGGTCTGGAGGTGGAGCCCCTAGAAGGATCAATCAGTAGCACTCCTCATCCTATCCTAGGGGTCAAGGGATTTGACCTTGGTGCATGTACAAGGCGTGGTCGAGGGGTGGAGCCTCCACCACTAGGCCAAAATTAAGGCCTTTGAAACTACACACACACTTATGGCCCGTGCCATTTTCACAATTTTATAGCTATGTTTTCTGCAACACCAAGTCCTTATTATTTCTAGCCAAATCTTCATTCTTCATAGAACTAACAATGAAATTGAAGAATCTAATCAATCTAAATAATGAGGGCTATGTAGTTTTTAGTGAATAGGTGAATAAAGATCACTTTAAGGCCAAGTTAGGGTTGACAAATGCTTTTTTATTTTTTAAAAAATTGACTTTTTAAGTTTTGACTTGTTTTTTTACTTCCACCTAAATATCTGCATGTCCTCCCAAGTAAGGCCTTGGTTCATCTAGGGTCTTCCTTGGCACCCTTTGGGTCCTTCTAACCCATAGGGTACTCAAGGTGCCTATAACAAACCCTATGTGAATCCCAAGTTGTTTCGGCTCCAATCCAAAACCTGAACCAAGCACAAACAAATATAGAGGGTTCTAAAGAACCTAGTAACATAGTTTATATGCTAACCTAGGTACCAAAGTGATGTAACTACCCTTCCAATGACAAGTCCCCCACTACCTATCTAGTTTCCTTCTGCTAGATACTTTGTAATCCTTAGTTGTAATTGTCGTTAGTGGCTAGTATACTAGATTTTTTATACCTTGACCCTAAGTTGGCAATACCCTAACCCTAAGCTGAATCTAACTCCCCATCCCCCAAGAATCTAGGCCCGATCTTCACATTTCTTATTGCTTGTCTTGGGTCAAACCCACATTTCCAATCTTGGACATTCTTTAGAATTGCACATCTGGTTTTGACCCCCAAATTTCAAATTTAAATTTAATCTTATGCCCAAGTTGACTTAGTTCCAACTTAGTTGTTACCCACTAACTTAATCACAAAATATTTAGATTTGCATGCTAGGATGTTGTATGAAAGGACAAAGCCCTAATCCATTTAGCTCACTAGGGGATCATTAGATATCACTCATTCCAAAGTATTTAAAAAGCATTATCTAATTGTAGAGGGCATAGAATCACCATTTACATTCATAAAGGAATATATGGGCATTTGCATTCTACTTGGCATTCTTGCAAGCTTTTTCCAAATCGTTAAATCAATATAAGGGTTTGACTAAGGCACAAGGTGGGAAGTGAATCAACTTCCCCATCCTAGCATAGCTAGCTCTATTGATGCTCTTTAGCGCCACCCTATGTGGACTATTAGAAGTGAATATATTTCTAATGAAAATAGGTAGTAGGTTTAGAACCACAAATATCAAGTCAAAACTGCAAATTACGTTCAAGTCCACAAGTACAAAGATAAAAAATGTAGGCACAAAACTAAATTAGAATAGAGTGTAGGTCATTTCTCAATCTATTGGGACTAAATTGATGTAGATCTAATTGCTAATGTTACATCCCTTTTGTCTTGAACAAGATTATGGCAATAATGATATGGTCGTTATGTTAGTTGTAATCAACTACCTTTCATGAGAATGTGAAAATTGGGAAAATAATTTTTATTTCATTCGATATAACTGCAATTATGAATGATTTCTTTATATATATACATGTGAATGTGTTGATGTGTTTTTATTTGTAAAAGGAAACAAAGAACGTTCTAACCCTATTTCTTTATCAAGTGGATGCAGGATTGTCAACACCTCGATGGAAAGGGAAATATCATCAAGGAGAGGCCGCAGTCTATAAAAGAACCAATTACCATCAAGTCACAAGTTTGGTGTAAGGTTGCTAACGTGGTAGTCGTAACCTTGTGATATTATTGCACTTAATTAAATAATTTTAAAAACAAGTAATTGACTTCAACTTTGGTGTAAGAGCGAAATAAGTCAACTTAAAAGAGCATCATCGTTATTCTTTTGTTGGTCACGTATTTAGCTCTTAAGCGCACCTTGGAGTAAGAATTGAATTAAATATTATTGCCAATATTAATATAACCTTAAAGTCGCGATGTCGGGAGGAAAATGACTCATTTCCGTTTTGTGTTGGGTTGGCGAGAACTCCTCACCACCTTGTCCTCCGAGTCTTGTTGAAACGCCCATGAAGATGCATGCAAACGTTTTTCTTTGGGGTCTTGGCTCGCTTAGACATATAGGCGAGCATTCTTCTTATTTCGTTCTCTCTCTCTCTCTCTCTCTCTCTCTCTCTCTCTCTCTCTCTCTCTCTCTCTCTCTCTCTCTCTCTCTCTCTCTCTCTCTCTCTCGGGGGGGTCAGCATTCTTGGGTTTTGTATTTTCTATCAAGTGTTACCATGGCTGAGCGCCATTCGCATTTATTCGTCACTTAATTCTTAAGGGTGGGAATAACAATCTGCATTATGGAGTAAATCCGCCACAGTATCACTCTTCAAGTCAGTGAAGAACCATCGAAACATTTGTAGTCATCATCTAGATCGCTAGGAGAAAACACCAAGAGAGCTATCGAGTTTCAGTCCACGTATTCAAGCACGTATCATGAGTGTCTTTAAATTTGTTTAACCATAAATGATGATTAGTCCATTATTTTGTTTTTGAAATCGATGTGTAATGTAGTGCATTTTATGGGAATCACATTCTGCTTGTTGATTATTGATATCGAATCCCTTCAAAAAATCCCAAGTGCTCCGTCTAGTTGAATTGTTCCCTCCTTACCTTTTGATCCAATCATGGTCACCTAATCTTGCAACCGAGTTGTCTGAGTCTTCCTCCATCACTATTTTATTTGAAGTAAAATCCATACTTTGTTTCTTAGTTCTCGAATCGAAAACTGTTCATTAATCTCTTATTTCTCCGTGACAATCAGTTGAAATATATTTAGAACTGAAGTATTCTTTCAACATCGACAAAGACTATCATACCTTCTCTTGTGAGTAAGAAATGAACATATTATTCCTGATGGAAGAGGAATGAATTATGAGCTGATTCACTGATAACATAAACTCAAGAGTCAAATATATATTAATGTCGAGTAAGGGTGAGAGAGTTGATGGCACAAGAAACGTGCTCATAATCTAAAAATCCTTGGCCAAGGTTATGATGCTTAGAATAAGCAACAAACAACCATCAAGAATCAGATATACCCATGGTCAGGACGATCATTCTAGTTAGGAGAACCTATAGAGAAAGATCGACCAGGGTGGTATAGATTCCTAATAACCTATAGAGAAAGATCGACCAGGGTAGTATAGATTCCTAACACCAAACTCAGAAGGCAAGATGGTAACTGGGATTCCTTTATAGACTGCACCTCGTGAAGGATCGGGTTTCTTCAGTTCAACAAACACGGGAGACCAGTAGGTCTTTGGTTGGGCAGAAAAGCCCTTGTAACGACCCCCAAACTGGGTAGTTAAAATTTTTCTAACATTTCATCCCAAACATATACAAGTAACAAGTAACAAAGACATTGCAATAAAATTCTTCCTTTCTTTATTGATAAATACATGCAAGTTACAATATATATTTCCACATGAATTCCATTTCCATTGTAAATATAAATCAGAGTACAAAAGTAAAACAAATTACATACATAGCTCGTAAGCTTTTGCACAAATAGTAGTAAGATAGTCCAGGTTCCTTTCCTTACAAATCTTGGTGTATCTGTCGCCTGCTGTGGAGGAGAAACATCACTCAGGCACTTTTCCGCCAACCACGGACTGTTAATGCGGTCCCCCGCACATCTATCATTCAATAGATGGCCCTCCCTTCGAATAAAGAGATTGGTAAAGTAACCGGCTGCGACAACCCAACTGAGCATAGTGTTGTGTCCTATACATCTAGAACTTGCTATTTCACAATCCCAAACTAGCATGATGGATCACAATGAACTGACAGTGTAGTCTTGACTATCTCACATCTAAGTGGATGTCGCACCTTCCACTACTTTGGCCAAAGTATTCTCATTCAGTACTTCGAATGAAGGTCATCTATCATATACACTAATCAGGGCCGACTTGATTTAAGGCTATCTTACACTACGCATAGGTATCGTCCTTTACTTTTGGATAATCTTTTATCCCAGACTAACCTACAATATTTTCTAAGAGGTTTACGCAAGATAGGTATATCCTGTTTCAGATTACCTACCTTAGACATTCTATTTCAATAGCTACATAAGGGAGGTATATCCTGTTTCAGACAACCTACCTTAAAACAAACTACTTAATCAGAAATTGGAATACAGTCAACAAGGGTCCCTCTGGTAACTTCTAACATGGAATCCTTTATCCATGGAGTACATAACTTTTCCTAGTTAACCTACTAACTGTTGACGTGCTTTTTATGACAGCGCCAGCACAGAATAAAGTTGCCCAACGGTCACTCTATTCTCTCTTGATCAAAGTGTCCCACATGCTAAGATTGCTTGAAAGTTCATGTGTTCGACTCCAAGGTTCCTTTTATCGCGAATAGACTCAGTTGGTTGATGTGTTTTGCTGGTTATTTCAAGGGGACTTACGTAGTTGTTCGACTCTGTGAAGCAATTAGGACATGAATGATTTGGCAATATTGTTCTGGTATCTAGACTGACTCGGAAAATGCAGAATTTAAAGGGGATAGGGATAGGGATTCTACAAATCTACTTCTAAAGGGTGGAGGACGAGGATCGACTTAAACAATCTTCAAACCAAACTTTGCTTTGTCTCCTTTCGAACAACTCCGACAAAGTTGGTGCAATCTTCAAAGGATGAGAAAAGTGTTCAAACTATGACGCAACATGTTCATACCGTCAATACGACGCATACAAACATATGAACCATAATCGAAGTTAAGTGCTGATACTCCAGTTGACCACGCAAGGCGAACTTACCATCAGTAAGCCCGCTAGTGGTATGGATGAAAGAAGATATGCTCAAATCACAACGCCACACTCCACAATTAACAACTACTTGCATGAAATAAAAATCTATTTTACTCTATCTACCTTGAATTGGAAAGACGAAATGGCCTTGCTAGCTACTCATAACAAAGAAGAAATCACCAAGCAATGAAACTCTTTGTATTATGAAAAGTGTTCACAACAACCTTTTACAAAACTTTCAAAGGAAAGTTTTCTTCCCTCCTCAATCTAAAGCTAACTTCTAAGCTAAATGCTATATGCCTTCTACTCTCTAGCTCTGATTCAACTCTTGATCTAATGTCTAATTTTTACAAATGAGGGGGGATGCCCCTTTTATAATAAGTCCAATTCAGTGGACGGTTTAGATCAAATTACAATGAAGGGCTCAGATCGAGCCACCTATGCCCTGATTAGGGTTTCTGCCCTAAAAACCGCCACAAAGAGGAGTGGGCAATGAATGCACAGAATATTCTCCACTCCCCTGCAGGAATCATAATGAGCAATTAATGCCCACTACCATCATCAAGAAGATCCTCATCAAGCAGCGCGTTCCCACTGGCCTTCTCCCGGATAGCAAACTCGATCAACCGGGCTAATACTGCTTCAACCTCCTGTGTAGAGATCGGTGGAATATGGTTGAGCTGGAACTCCAAGACTGCTACCGTCTGTCCGTATCTGGTGTAAGATTTTCTCCATGTCACTAAGGCGTCCTGGGTATGCTGAATTATACTAGAGAATGTGGAGACATTCTCAAAGTCATCCAGGACAAGTGACCTCGCAGCTGAGAAGAATGGAGGCAGTCTACTTTTCAAGCCATCAGCAGTTATCTCCTCTGGGACCAACTTTCTAGCAAATATGGCTTCTAATGTATTGAGGACTCCCCCCAAGATGTTGCCCATTGCTTTCCTCACTTTAGCTGAATCTGCCCTTGCTGCGTCATGAAATCCACGGCCTGTGACCACCGAGGAGTACCAACTGGTGAAATCATACCTATCACCTCTCTGAATTACACCTCCATCAACCAAGGTTTCCAGAGGTATATGCATCAAAGCCCCCAAACGAAGTACAGTCTTCGTTTGATAGATGCGAGTATCACCCCAGGCCTGATCTACTATATCCATCCGTGCCAAAATACTTGAGGCCTGTCAATAAGCATCGGCAAGGTCCTCCATGAATTTCCCTGTCTCAGTATGAACACGGCTAACCCACTTGTCCGCCTCCGTTTCCATTTTCTTCAAATCTTCTAAGGCGACAACTGACTCCTTCGGAAGCTCTGATGGACGTTCCACTGCTGGGTTTGCTGGTTCACCTGGATGTGCTAGATTTTGTACGTATCCTATCAAAGGTTTGTGCTCCTTCTTCAATTTCTTATACTTCCCCTCCGTGCGGAGCAACTGATCCTTCAATGCCTGATAGGAGTTATCGAACTCCTCGATAACTTGGGCTCCCGTAGGACGACCCAACTCTACTGTGGTGATCACGTAATTTTCAGGCCTCTCCTCGGTTCAATCACAATCTTCCCTCGGAATAGCCATCTGAAGCGTGCGAGAGCCTGACTCGTCAGTTGAGATCTTTGAAAACTTTCGGGCCCTTTTCTTCTCTGGTGGCGCACTGATCCTCCTGAGGAACTCCTCCATCTCAATGGCCGGATCCGTATCATCCTCGGGTTCTCTCCTCATTCTGTCGGAAAGCCAATCAGGCACTGTCTGCTGTGGATTACAAATGACAAGGGTTGTTCTTCTATTGCCTCCATCTCGTGCACTTCCTCCCTTCTTGCACTGGTTTGCTCGGGCTCATCCTCCTCTATAAGCTGAGTATCTCCCGACCCTTGGGTCCCCTGTTCTGTGTTTTCTTCTTCTTCCAAAGCCGTGTCCAACATCTGCTGAAAATGGGTGTCGGCCATTGTTTCCTCTTCCTCCTCCTGTTGGCCGCCCCTGGATAGACTGACACTAGCTGATTCCCGGGCGTTGGGCTGATCTACCTCCTCAAGTCCCCGCTCTTCCTCTAATCCTGCCCTCTGATCGGCAAATAATGAAACCACTCTCAAACTCGAAGACTGAGTTTGTGAGTGCACGGGTGATGCTTGTTCTATCCTCAACGGTATCGGTTGGGTTGGCACTTCCACTTGTGCCCTCGATGTCTGAGCAATTTGTTTCCCCTTTTTTACCGATAACGGCCTTGGGTCACCCATCAAGCTATAAGTAAGGGCGATCGACTTGCTCTTGAGTCTGCATACATGTCTGTCGACCCAAGTCCTGGTAAAAGTCATCACCGGGATAGAAAGCGTGTCCAAGTCCATGATCTCTGGCTCGGACCAATGAGTGGTGGGACAGGAGTATCCCTAACTGAACCATAGTCGGGTTGCATAACGTTGACATCCTCCTCCACCTGGTCGGGAACTGGAATAATCTCACATTCTCTAATCAACTTGAGAGGAAGTCTGGAAAATATCCTTCTTCTTATCTCAGCCTCATCCACTCTATTTGCCCAAAAGTCCTCCAGATGAGCTCTGTGCCGGTATTCAACGTTCTGTATCATCCGGATGTTCCTGTAAGGATCGAAATCCTGCCTGCCTATGTGATATGACAAATGATAAGATTGCAGCTCGTCCTCTGCCTCTCGGGCTGCCTGCAAAGAGGGACACACCTCAATGGAATTCCCCATGGTGATAGGGAAATCAAGTCCACCCTTCTTTTTCCTTTTCTGAATCTTATCGTGGGCAATCAATTGCCTAGATACCTCAAGCATTACTATGTGATCAGTGGGGTATCGTGGTAACCGATACGGATACGAAGTGAACCCCTGCAGCCTAATATATGTGAATTTCGGGAATTGGATGAGCCAATACCCATATTCCTCAATCAGTGTCTGTGCTTCTTTAGATATTCTCTGCTGCGTTCTCTACTGAAGTGTCCTCGCGATGTGCATTGTGAATGCATCATTTGCCCGTTTATAGTTGGCAATGTTAGCTAAATGTAGCTGTGTGCAGGCTTCATGGATTTTGAATTGACCGGGGGCACAGCCGATTGGCTCCTTGTACGAAATCCCTCTGTACTTAGTCATCCTGGCCAACATGTAAATTACATATGAGCTCATGTAGAAAGTCTTCGTCACCTTCAAGCTCCTAAATTGCTCATCGATGTGGTTGCTAATCATCCTAGCCCAATCAACACACTCCTTTCCCTCCAAGATGATCTCGATGAAGTAGAACATCCAAGGTTCGAAAATGTAAGCCTGTGCACTCCCATTTACCCGGCTCAACATCATTATCAAATCACAGTATTCTTGTTTCACGTCCTCGGCAATTATCTGCTTTGGGAGCTTAGTGCGGGGTGGCCTCGGCTTCTGCATCCAAACTCTGTTAATGACTGCAGTGACTCTTTCGAAAGAGGAAGAATACATCTTGTCTGCCCTTTTGTTTGTTCTGTATAACATCTCCTCAGCAGTTGGAATCCCAAATGCCTCTCCGATGGCATCCGACGTGAAGTTGGCGAGCAGTTTACCATCCGGAGAGACAATCGTCCTACGTTCTGGCTTGTAGTGATTGGCGCACTCCATAATTAGCTCCGGACACTGAATTGCTGGCGGAAAACTAGCAGCTGCGTAGATTCCCCTCTTCATTATATTATGTGCCGTGACGGATGGTTGATGGCCCCCTAGCCCGAACATCCTCGATTTGAGTGCATTTAGATTAAATGAACCAAGGTTGGTGTCATTTAATCCTGCCAACCTCGAAACTATTGCTGACTTTGGGAGAAATGGCTTAGCGAGCCTTTTAATCATTGCCTGCCGGGATGAGCTAGCCTTGCCTGCTTCAGTGTTTGCAGCTCTGCCTGCGGCTCTGCTTGTTCCTGCAACATCCTTTGCTCCAGCCATCTGCAAAATAAAATAGAATAGCAATAAGCTAGGCTGCAGATTTTTTTAAATAAAATGAAGTAACCTCCGAGACGGCTGCGAACGTGGAGTTAGCTTTTTTGAAAATAAAAACTCTCAGCATAAATTACTAACTCCAAACCTCGTACTGTATAAAAAACTTCAAGCTTATAAAGAAGCTTTCAACGACTGCACTTCCGACTAGCGAAGAAAATTGCAGCCAACTACCAACTTTCAGCAATGTGGATACTTTCTCAGCACAAAGCGAATTAAATCCTTTGTCTTGACTTCGTCAACCTCAGCAACTTTCAACTTCTAGCAGCTTGAATAAGCAAAATCTGCAGCAAGCTTCAGATTTCGTGCAACTTCAATACTCAGCAATTTCGAAATAAATCCCCAGCACAATATAAATTTCTGCAACTCAACACTCTGCAGCAACTTCAACAAATAAATCTTCCAGCAACTCCGGAAAACAACTTCAACCTTCAACTTCGAAATTGCAGCAACACACTTTCAGCTTGTCGAAAGAAAGAGTCTCGACAAATGAAAATTTCTCCAGCACTTCGTACTTTCAGCAACTCAACACTCCGAAATAAAATAAACTCTCAAAGAATTTCTCTCCTCAACCACTTGGAAAATATTTCAATCTCTCAAGAACTTCTTCAGCAACTTCAACTTCGAAACAATGTGAGGAGAAATGAGAGGAGAGATTGTTTAAATAACTCTTCTCGGAGAATCCTGCTAAGTAGTGCTGGGGCTATTTTTAGCACCTTCATCAATTTCCCACTATCTTCGTTCGGAATCTTCTAATTCAAGCGCAGTAGTGGGCTAGTCGTCAGCCGGTCATTATGGCAGTTGCCATTAATAATGATTCCTTCTTTGTAAAAATTCGAATCCTTCCTCTTAGTCTGCCAGTTAACTCTTGGCGATTTAAACGAGTCGCGAGAAAAACAATCACTTGACTTGATTTAAAATTCCATTTTAAAATCTCGCAGTGTTTAAATAAACTCAACTCGAAAAATTTCGTGGGAGTTGTAAATTTATTTCCAACTTTTAAAATGTCTGCCATTTAAATCCTCAATTTCATAAAATTTGCCTTAGACATTTTAAATTTTCTCTTTAAAATATTCAACTCCGAGTGATTTAAAATCACTTGCATGCTCGAAATAATTCATCCTCTGAGATTTAACTTCCGTCAGGAAAATAATCTAGGAAAAACGAATTTCCTCTGAAAATATTAAAATTTCCCTTAGGAAATTAATTTTCAAACTCTGTTAACTCATGGGTGCATTTTAAACGGGTTCATTTGATTTTCACTTGACCCATGGAAAATATTCATCGATATCAAATCTTCCCCTTGAAAAATATTCGTCAACCTTCAACTGCCTTTGGAAAATTTTAAAACTCATCAAATCATCCTTCCATGCCAAGGGCATATTTTTCCCTAGTGAAATGCTATCTCAATTAGAAAAATTTTCTAACATTTTCTCTCTTGGCGTATTTCCCTTGGTATAATTTTTCTCTGAAAAAAAAAAATCTCCACGCCTTATGAATTAAAATTTAAATCCCTCTTCAAGGGCGCATTCTTACCTTGGCACTTTCGTTTTCAACACTTAGAAACTTTTTCTAAGTCCTTACTTTCAACTTGGGCGCATTTTAGATGTTGAACTTTCGATTTTGCCTTAGAACTTTTTTCAACATTTTCAATGTCTTGAAGGTGGGCGCATTTTGAAGGGTCTACTTTCATTTTACCTTAGAACTTTCTTTGAGGGTCTTCACTTTACCTCTTGGACGCATTTAACCTTGTCAACTCCCACTTTTGCCTTAGGCGAATTTCATGTTAACCTCTCCATGGTGGGCGCATTTAGGGGGTGGTATTTTCAAGTGAGGGCGCATTTCTACCCCTCCAGTTTCATTTTCCATACATAGGCGTTTTTACCTAACCTCTTGTTTCATGCCTTAGAAGAATTTCACTTAACAACACTTGCAAGGTGGGCGCATTTACTAGGCCAAGCTTTCACTCAAACACTTAGGCGTTTTTCATAGGGTGAACTTTCAACTTTGCCTTAGGCGTTTTTCCACCCTCTCAACACTTTGACTTGGGCGCATTTCCTTGCTGGAGCTGGGCGCATTTTGGGTGTCAAGGTTTTGTTTTTGCCTTAGAATATTTTTCACCTTTTCTCCTTCTTGAGGGCGCACTTCACAGGGTGAACTTCTATCTTCAATGCCTTAGCCGCTTTTCTCCAGCAACATCTTCCTTGGGCACATTTTGATGGGGTAGCTTCAAGATGAGGGCGCATTTCATGAGGTGAGCTTTTATTTCGTAACTTAGGAATTTTCTAAACTCCCTCACCTCAAGCCAAGGGCGCATTTTCATGGGTGTGCTTTCACTTTCCATGCCTTAGGCAATTTCAATGCCTTCATCACTTTCTTCAAGGTGAGGGCGCATTTAGGGGGGTTAGCTCTCAACTTAACACTTAGAAATTTTTTTCATACCCCTTGAGCTTATGGGCGCATTTTGCCCCTCAAGCTTTCATTTTACCACTTTGGAAATTTTGACTTGGCCTCACAACCTTGGGCGCATTTTCACATGCCCACTTTTGTTTTTGCCTTAGAAAATTTTGATGCTATCAATCTGTGAGGTGGGCGCATTTTGAAGGGGATACTTTCATTTTCCCACACTTAGAATATTTTCCATGCCTCTGCCTGCCTTTGTTTACGCATTCTATTTTTAGCAAGTTGTGCTATTTTTGGCAAGTCCCTTGATTTTCAACCCCTAAGGCTCCGTTTTGCCTGAAAATTTCATCATATGATCTTCTCTGCCTGGTGAACTTGTTCTGCCAGTCCTCTGCCCTGACTTGCTATTTATAGCCACCTGCTATTTATAGTAAGTTTTGACTTTCTGACTTCAGTAGCTCCGTTTTGCCTGAAAGTTGCAACGCTTGATCTTGATAGCTTGAGTGTTACTCTGATGCCAACCTCGGGTGCAAACCTGCTATTTATAGCCGTGCCCCGACTTACTAAAAATAGTAAGTTCTCCGATTTCGCTCAAATTTTGCCAGCAGGTACCTTGAAGTGTGCTGACATGGGTGGGGTACTTCGTTTCGGCTATTTTTGG
>CM021109.1:310292848-310324315 GCA_007115665.2 Sequoiadendron giganteum
CTTTGGGCCAAGAGGTCCTTGGAACTCTTTGGGTAAGTTTTTGTGTGTCCATAAATGTACAATGGACTTTCAAATTCCTCCATTTGAACTAGGCTGATTTTATAATGCTATTAGGTAAAGATATATCTCTAAAAAGCACAAGGCACAAATAAGGCCTTTTTTGATGATTTAACATGAATTCTCAAATACTCCTACATGATGTAATGTGCAATGAGAGTGTCTTACATCATATAGTGTATTATATGACTGTTCATGAGAATGTACTTGATCCTTGAGAATTTGACAATGTCATAATTCACCAATCAATGCCACCGTTGACAATGTGTGCCATCTAGTTTGAACACCACTTCAGTAACCATAGATAGCAGTGCCAAAATAACTCTCATTCTTGCTTGACACCAAGGGATGACAACCATTAAAAAACCAATGAACCTATGCCATGGTGATATACAAAAACCACAATTCTAGTTGAGTGACAAAAAGAAAGAAGATGAATGGTTGTATGTCTTATAACTATCTAGAATTGTCTTCCTCACACACATTTGCATAAATCTATTATATAGTTGTTCGAACATGATCATCTATTAATTTTAGAGCATATGATTGATTTATTAGATTTATGCAAAATTTGCATATTTAATAACAATGTAAAATCTATCTTTATAATTTTTATATGGTATTTACTATTTTGTGATTTCCTTGGTAAGATTATTTATTCTTGTTGATGCTTCAACACACCCAAGTCCAATTTTGATTTGAACCCATTGAGTTTTGATGCATGATCTTTTTGGTTTTTCTTGTCTTGGTAGTTAGTTGTGGTTTTTTGTTCTTTGTTTTTCATCCTAGAAGTGTTCCCTTGTAGCCCTTTGCTAGGTGTTCATAGCCATGTTGATAAGTGATGAGTAATATTTGTTTTGCCTATGAAGCTCTCCATGCTTTCCCATTGCTCTATGGTGCAATTAAGCCATTAGTTTTGTTTTGTTGAGCTCCCATGGTGGTCTTGTTTGGTTAAAATTACATGGGAAGCTTTAAATCCTTTGTTCAAGCCTAAGTCCTTAGCCCCACCTCATGCCCATGTGCTTTGTTCTAATAAGTTATTGGTTTGCTGCCTCAATCGTTCACAAGTTATCTTTTTGTAGTGCATTGGCCCCTTGGTCAATAATTTTGTTCAGTCATTATTTTCCTATTGCTTCCTTGCGATGGTTGATCTGAAATATTTGGTGCTACATGTCATCATCTCAATGGTTGCGAGTAGTTCTTTTGTATCGGTTGGGCTAAAACCTCAACATCTTATTCTTGTCCAATAACTTGTTGCCCTTGGTTTTAAAATGAAATGTGTGGCTTCTTTTGATCGGTTAGTATATCACTTTTTGAGTTAGTTTGTGGCCACACAAAGCATTGAGGCTTGAAGGTGGTTGATTTTCATTGGATGTGGCCCATTGGTTGTTGCATTAGTAGGCACCTTGGTGCCCTCTTGATGCTTTGAGACCATTGACCTCAAGCAAAATTATTTGCAACCATTAGATCTTATCATCACTTATCAAGTGTAGGGGTGGGTTGGCAAGTCAACATGAGGTCTTAGGGTGATGTGTGCCTTATGTGTTCGATGTTCATTAGTCTTTACACAAGTGTGTAAGTATCTCTATGGATAGTATTATCAGAAGCCAATAAGCCTTTTCCATCTGTCCAAGACACAATAGTCGTGGGACCACCATATTCGTTTATTGAGCGCCCAAAGTGTAGATCACTATTTACTTAGGGAGCCACATGTCTTAAGTAGGCACAATGGCTAAAGAAAGGCACCCATGTATTTCCTTTCATTGTTCAATCCTCATTGCTAGATCTCACCCTCTTTTGTCAAATTGTTTGACTAGTTATCATTTAACAATCAAGGTCCAATGCATAAGGATGCCATATAGACTTTTTGTGTAAGTATCTCTGTGGCTAGTATTATTAGAAGCCAATAAGCCTTTTCCATTTGTCCAAGACACAATAGTCGTGGGACCACCATATTCGTTTGCTGAGTGCCCAAAGCGTAGATCACTATTTGCTTAGGGAGCCACATGTCTCAAGTAGGCACAATGGCTAAAGAAAGGCCCTCATGTCTTTCCTTTCATTGTTCAATCCTCATTACTAGATCTCACCCTCTTTTGTCAAAACGTTTGATTAGTTATCATTTAACAATCAAGGTCCAATGCATAAGGATGTCATATAGACTTTTTGATTTCACTTAAATTGGGGTGTTGCTGTTTTATTGGTTGAGCATTCATGTGTGGGTGCCCATATGGACTTGTGTCATTGGCAAATGAATCAATGTTGCCACATGTGCCCTTGTTATTAGCTCACAAAAAAATGAAAAAACACATACCCTGCTCCTCTAGCTTTCCTTGTGGGCTTGCTTTAAAGTGCTAAAGACATTAACTAGAGGTGATGTGGAATGATATTAATGGTTTGTAGGAAAAAGGCTAAACAAATAGCCCACAACTTCCGTTGCCTTGATTTGTTGGTGCTATTGATCTCAAGGGTAATGATCCTCAATTGTTGATCCCTATATCTAGCATATACCACCTTATCCCCGATACATGTTGTGCCTTCTTGTAGGGATGCCATGCAATCTCATGACTTGATTTAACTTGATGGCTTATCCCTAATGAAAAATCACTCTATGTTCCATCCCAAAAATAAATTGCCTTGTGCATAAGAACCAATGAATTCCCTTGTGAGCTATGATGTGCAAATGGAAAACTTGGTTCAATTTGTGAGTCCAATTGCAAATTTTGAGGCATCAAGGTGCCAACCTAGGCTCACATAATGAATGCTTGTACATGACTGCAACAAGAAAGTCACTGAATCGGTATAACAATATTCTTTTACCTGTTAAATCTTATTTAATGACTTCAAGATTTAATCAAAATTAGCACATATGTAAAATCAAATAATAGCAACACAATAACAACACAATTTACAAGAAAACCACAACAAAAATATTGCTTTTATTAATCTTCTTTCTACAAATTTTGTAGGCAACCAACCTACCAGAGGCACCAACCCCTAAGAAACTCCAATTTCTCCAATTTGTAGGTGTAGCCGACCGAAAGTGTACTTGTGTACGTACTTGTCATGTTAGTTAGTTGTTTCGTGAATTAAGTTCTTGATGAAATAATTAGTGTAATGAAGGGTCTCGGCGGTTGGTCCTTCAACCATCACCTACGTACTATATGTATTGGAGTCATGTAGTTAGATGTTATTGTTGCTATGATTATTCATGATATGATTGTACTGGCATACATCCTATCAATAAAGACAAGTGTGATGATTCTGTGCATTATCTTCTAGTACATACGTTATGTTCTGCGAGTTATCTCTGTTTACTCTTGTAGTACATTGGAATTCATTCAGTGAGTAAATGTTTGGTGTTGTTTCCTAAGCATACTTAGGGAAATCACCCAACGGTATCGTAATGGTTGACTGGCCAGCGAACCCGTGGCAACAAAACGAGGGAAATTGAGAAGACGATTTCCGGAGCAGGATCTGGCCTAACCTCAGGATTTCAAGAGGGAGCATGTGCAGAGGAGGTGTTGTGACCTTTTTCACACATCACCCCATCAAGATGGGGACCCCCTAAATTTTGCTCCAGTCTGGTCTTTTGGCTTTGGTTCGCTCTCTCTCTGGTCTCTGGTCCTTCCGGGGATTGTCCCGTCGTTTGACCCGGGTTGAAATATTGGTCAAGTCTGTGTAATTAGGGTTTTCATCCTTCAGGCTTATTTAAGGTCAGACTGAGTTATAAAATTGAAATCTAAGTTTAGAGCAGCAGTCAGAAGACTTCCAGCAGAGTCCCCCTAAATTTTCACTGTATTCCGGCAACTTACTATTTTTAGTAAGTATTCAACTTGGGACTATTTTATTGAGATTTTGGAATTCTGTCAGTTCCACCGCATCCGGGTAACTTCAAGCTGTCTACACGTAAATTTTGAGCCAGATCAGACGACTTACTATTTTTGGCATTTTGGGCTTTAAGAGCCATTTTCAGGGTTTCTACATGAGCTTTTCAGATGCATGTCTGGAGAATCCTTCTGGGTTTTCCGAAACCTTCGCAGTGATATAACATGCAAACCGAGACAACCACTTTCAGAGTTCAGCTTTCGGAGGCTATTTTTAGGTTCGTCAGATGCTATTTTTCAACGCATGTCAAGTTTTTCTTCATGGTTTTTCTTTGAGAGTTTGCGAACGGTGTGGCTCTGGTGCTGTGAGAAGATCGAGTTTTGAGGACTTACTATTTTTAGCCAGTGCATGCATGCAGACCAGTTTTCTGGGTTTTTCTGGGTTTTTTGAGATCCCGCAGGCAATATGACATGCAAAACCATCCGGCAATGAATGAGTCACTTTTCAGACAGTTTCTATTTTTAGCAGGTACACTCCGGCAGCCGCCCAACACTCCAGTCCAGCAAGCAGAACGACATGCAGAAGGAACGAAGTCAAACGGAGACCGTTCGGGATACATGCAAATCAAATTAGGGTTTCCACTTTATAGGGGGTAAAATCCAAAAATAGCCGAAACAAAGTACCCCACCCATGTCAGCACACTTCAAGGTACCTGCTGGCAAAATTTGAGCAAAGTCGGAGAACTTACTATTTTTAGTAAGTCGCACGGGTTATAAATAAGGTGTCTGCACTGGTGGCTTCGGTAATTGCACGACCCTCGTTATCAAGATCGTCGCTAACTCTTCGTGCAAAACGGAGCTACTAAAGTCAGAAAGTCAAACTTACTATAAATAGCAGGTGGCTATAAATAGCAGGTCAGGGCAGAGGACTGACAAAACAGGTTCACAAGGCAGAGAATATCATCCGATGAAATTTTCAGGCAAAACGGAGCCTTAGAGGTTGAAAATCAAGGGATTTGCTAAAAATAGCACAACTTGCTAAAAATAGAATGCAAGAGCAGGAACAGGTAGAGGCTTGAAAAACGCCTAAGGCAAAAATGAAAGCTCACATGTTGAAATGCGCCCAAGGAAGAAGAGAAGCCTTGAAAAGTTTCTAAGGCAAAAACGAAAGCTCACCCCATGAAATGCGCCCTCAAGTCAAAGCTTGCATGTGAAAAATGCCTAAGTCACAAAAATAAAAGTAAGCTAGTTAAAATGCGCCCTCATCTTGAAGCTCCTCCATCAAAATACGCCCAAGGAGGATGTGGCCTAGTAGAAAAAGCGGCTAAGGCATAAAACAAAAGCATGGGGTCTCATTTGCGCCCTCACATGGAAGCTCCTCCCTCATATGCGCCCAAGGTTCTTGGAGCCTAAAGAACGCCTAAGTGTGAGAAAATAAAAGCTTGCCTATGGAAATGCGCCCTCAAGAAGGAGAAAAGGGTAAAAAAAGCAGCTAAGGCATGGAAATGAAGGTATAAGGTGTAAAATGCGCCCAAGCTCCTCCCTCATTTGCGCCCAGGGTAAAGTGAAAACCCTCAAAAATATTCTAAGGCGTAAAATGGAAGTTCAAAGACAAAATGCGCCCAGCCAAGGCGAATTTATAAAAGATTCTAAGGCAAAAACGGGAGTAGCCATGTTAAAATGCGCCCAAGACTAGATGATGCTAAGAAGAAGAACGCCTAAGGTAGAAGGAAATAGAACTTGCAGGGGTGAAATGCGCCCTCAAGGTGAGGAGGTCTTAAAATTTTCTAAGGCGTAAAATCAAAGTTCATGTAGGAAAATGCGCCCTCAAGTGTGTGAGAAAGCGGCTAAGGCATGGAAATGAAAGCTTGCCTATGTATTTGCGCTCAAGGAGGATGTGGCCTAGTGGAAAAACGCCTAAGGCAAAAACAAAAGCTTCAAGGTCAAAATGCGCCCCCAGTCAAAAGGAGGAATAGAGGTCTGGAAATATTCTAAGGCACGAAAATAAAAGTTGCCTAGTGGAAATGCGCCCTCAAGGTAAGTGGTGATGGAAAATGCTTCCTAAGGCGTGGAAATTTAAAGCTTGCCTAGTTAAAATATACGCCTAAAAGGGATGAAAATTTAAATTTTCTCCTAAGTGTGTGAAGTGGAGAAATTCCTAAGGCATGAGAATTTGAAAATTTGAATAAACAGAAAGAGTGGGTGAGCATGAAAATTTTCCAGACATTTAAACGGGGTTGACGACTTGATAAAATATTTTCTAAGTGAAAATCAAATGAACTCGTTTAAAATGCACCCATGAGTTAATAGAGTTTAAAAATTAATTTCCTAAGGGAAATTTTAATATTTTCAGAAGGGATTCGTTTTGCCTAGATTATTTTCCTGACAGAAGTTAAATCTCAAAGGACTAATTATTTCGAGCACGCAAACAAGTTTTTAATCGCCCGGAGTTGAACGTTTTAATGAGAGAATTTAAAATGTCTAAGGCAAATTTTATGAAATCGAGGATTTAAATGACAGACATTTTAAAAAGTTGGAAATAAATTTGCTACTCCCACAAATTTTTTTCGAGTTGAATTTATTTAAACACTGCGAGATTTTAAAATGGAATTTTAAATCAAGTCAAGTGATTGTTTTTCTCGCGAGTTGTTTAAATCGCCAAGAGGTAACTGGCAAACTAAGGGGAAAATTCGAATTTTTTTTTACAAGGAAGGAATCATTATTAATGGCAACTGCCATAATAACCGGCTGACGACTAGCCCACTACTGCGCTTGAATTAGAAGATTCCGAACGAAGATAGTGGGAAATTGATGAAGGTGCTAAAATAGCCCCAGCACTACTTAGCAGGATTCTCCGAGAAGAGTTATTTAAACAATCTCTTCTCTCATTTCTCCTCACATTATTTCGAAGTTGAAGTTGCTGAAGAAGTTCTGGAGAGATTGAAATATTTTCCAAGCGGTTGAGGAGAGAAATTCTGTGAGAGTTTATTTTATTTCGGAGTGTTGAGTTGCTGAAAGTACGAAGTGCTGGAGAAAATTTCATTTGCCGAGACTCTTTCTTTCGAAAAGCTGAAAGTGTGTTGCTGCGACTTCGAAGTTGAAGGTTGAAGTTATTTTCCGGAGTTGCTGGAGAATTTAATTCTCAAAGAGTTGAAAGTGGAGTTGCTGCGAAGTTTAAACGTTGAGAAATTGAGGAAGTTGAAATTTCATATTGCTGGCAACTCTTTATTCCTCCAACTGCTGAAGTTGACAAAGTGAAGTCAAGGTTCGAACAATTTGTGCTGGAGAAATTAGCTACATTGCTGAAAGTTATTAGCTTGCTGCGTTTTTTCTTCACCAGTCAGAAGTGCAGTTGCTGAGAGTTGTCTCTAACCTCAGAGATTTTTATACAGTACGAGGTTTGGAGTTAGAAATTTATGCTGAGAAATTTTATTTTCAAAGCTAACTCCGTATTCGCAGCCATCTCGGGAATTGTTTTATTTTATTAATCTGCAGCCTAGCTTATTCTTCTATTTTATTTTGCAGATGGCTGGCGCAAAGGATGTTACAGGAACAAGCAGAGCCGCAGGTAGAGCTGCAAACACTGAAGCAGGCAAGGCTGGCTCATCTCGGCAGGCAATGATTAAGAGGCTCGCGAAGCCATTTCTCCCAAAGTCAGCAATAGTTTCAAAGTTGGCAGGATTGAATGACACCAACCTTGGTTCATTTAATCTGAATGCACTCAAATCGAGGATGTTCGGGCTAGGGGGCCATCAACCATCCGCCACGGCACATAATATAATGAAGAGTGGAATCTACGCAGCTGCTAGTTTTCCGCCAGCAATTCAGTGTCCGGAGCTAATTATGGAGTGCGCCAATCACTACAAGCCAGAACGTAGGACGATCGTCTCTCCGGATGGTAAACTGCTCGCCAACTTCACACCCGATGCCATCGGAGAGGCATTTGGGATTCCAACTGCTGAGGAGATGCTATACAGGACAAACAAGAGGGCAGATAAGATGTACTCTTCCTCTTTCGAAAGAGTCACTGCAGTCATCAACAGAGTTTGGATGCAGAAGCCGAGGCCACCCCGCACTAAGCTCCCAAAGCAGATAATTGCCGAGGACGTGAAACAAGAATACCGTGATTTGATAATGATGCTGAGCCGGGTGAATGGGAGTGCACAGGCTTACATTTTCGAAAGCCTTGATGTTCTACTTCATCGGTGATCATCTTGAAGGTGTGTCGATTGGGCTTAGGATGATTAGCAAACTTCGCTTACTTGGATGAGCAATTCAGATGAAGGTGACGGTATACAGACTTCTACATGAGCTCATATGTAATTTACATGTCATTTAATGACTAAGTACGAGGGATTTCTTGCATAGAGCCAATCGGGTCGCGCTCCCCCGGTCAATCTAAAATCTACAGCTCCGCCACGCCTAGCATTTGGTTAACACGCCAACTATAACCCGCAATGATGCATTCATAACGCACATTATGCAGGACGCTTCAAAGAAAGGACGCAGCAGAGAATATCTAAAGCAGCACAGACACTGATTGAGGAATATGGGTATTGGCTCATCCAATTCCCGAAATTCACATATATTAGGCTGCAGGGGTTCACTTCGTATCCGTATCGGTTACCACGATACCCCACTGATCACATAGTAATGCTTGAGATATCTAGGCAATTGATTGCCTACGATAAGATTCAGAAAAGGAAAAAAGAAGGGTGGGCTTGATTTCCCTATCACCATGGGAAATCGACGAGGTGTGTCCCTTTGCAAAAGTAGCCCGAGGCGCAGGATCGCAATCTTATCATTTGTCATATCATTACGCAAAGTAGATTTCGACCTACTGAACATCCGCCGATGGTACGGTGAACGCTGAATACCGGCACAGAGCTCATCTGGAGGACTTTTGGGCAAATGCAGTGGATGAGGCCGAGATAAGAAGAAGGATGTTTTCCAGACTTCCTCTCAAGTTGATTAGAGAATGTGAGATTATTCCAGTTCCCGACCAGGTGGAGGAGGATGTCAACGTCATGCAACCCGACCATGGGTCAGTTAGGGATACTCCTGTCCCACCACCTGATTGGTCCGAGCCAGAGATCATGGACTTGGACACTCTTTCTATTCCGGTGATGACTTTTACCAGGACTTGGGTCGACAGACATGTATGCAGACTTAAGAGCAAGTCGATCGCCCTTACTTACAGCTTGATGGGTGACCCAAGGCCGTTATCGGTAAAAAGAGGGAAACAAATTGCTCAGACATCGAGGGCACAAGTGGAAGTGCCAACCCACCCGATACCGTTGAGGATAGAACAAGCATCACCCGTGCACTCACAAACTCAATCTTCGAGTTTAAGAGTGGTTTCATTATTTGCCGATCAGAGGGCAGGATTAGAGGAAGAGCGGGGACTTGGGGAGGTAGATCAGCCCAACGCCCGAGAATCAGCTAGTGTCAGTTTACCCAGGGGCGGCCAACAGGAGGAGGAAGAGGAAACAATGGCCTACACCCATTTTCAGCAGATGTTGGATACGGCTTTGGAAGAAGAAGAAAACACAGAACAGGGGACCCAAGGGTCGGGAGATACCCAGCTTATAGAGGAGGATGAGCCTGAGCAGACCAGTGCAAGAAGAGAGGAAGTACACGAGATGGAGGCAACAGAAGAACAGCCCCTTGTCATTTGTAATCCACAGCAGACAGTGCCTGATTGGCTTTCCGACAGAATGAGGAGAGAACCCGAGGATGACACGGATCCAGCCATTGAGATGGAGGAGTTCCTCAGGAGGATCAGTGCGCCACCAGAGAAGAAAAGGGGCCGAAAGTTTTCAAAGATCTCGACTGACGAGTCAGGCTCTCGCACGCTTCAGGTGGCTATTCCGAGGGAAGATGGTGATCGAACCGAGGAGAGGCCTGAAAATTATGTGATCACCACAGTAGAGTTGGGTCGTCCTACGGGAGCCCAAGTTATCGAGGAGTTCGATAACTCCTATCAGGCATTGAAGGATCAGTTGCTCCGCACGGAGGGGAAGTATGAGAAATTGAAGAAGGAGCACAAAACCTTGATAGGATATATGCAGAATCTAGCACGTCCAGGTGAACCAGCAGACCCAGCAGTAGAACGTCCATCGGAGCTTCCGAATGAGTCAATTGTTGCCTTAGAGGATTTAAAGAAAATGGAAACGGAGGCAGACAAGTGGGTTAGCCGTGTTCATACTGAGACAGGAAAATTCATGGAGGACCTTGCCGATGCTTATCGACCGGCCTCAAATATTTTGGCACGAATGGATATAGTAGATCAGGCCTGGGGTGATACTCGCATCTATCAAACGAAGACTGTACTTCGTTTGGGGGCTTTGATGCATGTACCTCTAGAAACCTTAGTGGATGGAGGTGTAATTCAGAGAGGTGATAGGTACGATTTCACCAGTTGGTACTCCTCGGTGGTCACAGGCCGCGGATTTCACGACGCAGCAAGGGCAGATTCAGCTAAAGTGAAGAAGGCAATGGGCAACATCTTGGGGGGAGTCCTCAACACATTAGAAGCCATATTTGCTAGAAAGTTGGTCCCAGAGGAGATAACTGCTGATGGTTTGAAAAGTAGACTGCCTCCATTCTTCTCAGCTGCGAAGTCACTTGTCCTGGATGACTTTGAGAATGTCTCCACGTTCTCTAGTATAATTCAGCATACCCAGGACGCCTTGGTGACATGGAAGAAATCTTGCATCAGACACGGACAGACGGTAGCAGTCTTGGAGTTCCAGCTCAACCATATTCCACCGATCTCTACACAGGAGGTTGAAGCAGTATTGGCCCGGTTGATCGAGTTTGCTAGCCGGGAGAAGGCCAGTGGGAACGCGCTGCTTGATGAGGATCTTCTTGATGATGGTAGTGGGCATTAATTGCTCATTATGATTCCTGCAGGGGAGTGGAGAATATTCTGTGCATTCATTGCCCACTCCTCTCTGTGGCGGTTTTTAGGGCAGAAACCCTAATCAGGGCATAGGTGTCTCGATCTGGGCCCTTCATTGTAATTTGATCTGAACCGTCCACTGAATTGGACTTATTATAAAAAGGGCATCCCCCCTCATTTGTAAACAATTAGAATTAGAATCAGAGATAGATCAGAGCTAGAGAGTATTGGAGATAGAAGTTAGAGAGTAGAGCTTAGAAGTTAGTTTAGATTGAGGAGGAAAGGAAGTTTTCCCATTGAGGACTTTGTAAGAAGTTGCTGTGAACACTCTCATAATATAAAGATTTATCATTGTTTGGTGGTTCTATCTTCTATTGTGAGTAGCTAGCAAGGCTTGTTCGTCTTTCCAATTCAAGGTAGATAGAGTAAAATAGATTTTATTTCATACAAGTAGTTGTTAGCTGTGGAGTGTGGCGTTGTGATTTGAGCAAGTCTTCTCGTCCATACCACTAGCGGACTTGCTGATGGTAAGTTCGCCTTGCGTGGTCAACTGGAGTATCAGCACTTAACTTCGATTATGGTTCATGTGTTTGTATGCGTCGTGTTGACGGTATGAGCGTGTTGTGTCATAGTTTGAACATTTTCTCATCCTTTGAAGATTGCACCAACTTTGTCGGAGTTGTTCGAAAGGAGACAAAGCAAAGTTTGGTTTGAAGATTGTTTAAGTCGATCTTCGTCCTCCACCCCTTTTAGAAGTAGATCTGTAGAATCCCTATCCCTATCCCCTTTTAATTCTGCATTTTCCAAGTCAGTCTAGATACCAGAACCATATTGCCAAATCATTCATGTCCTAATTGCTTCACAAAGTCGAACAACTACGTAAGTCCCCTTGAAATAACCAGCAAAACACATCAATCAACTGAGTCTATTCGCGATAAAAGGAACCTTGGAGTCGAACACATGAACTTTCAAGCAATCTTAGCATGTGGGACACTTTGATCAAGAGAGAATAGAGTGACCGTTGGGCAACTTTATTCTGTGCTGGCGCTGTCACAAAAGGCACGTCAACAGAGTTGTGATTCTGTTTGATGCTTTGAGGAGTATCGTTCATAAGAATATTTTTGAGATACTTGTTGACGTGCTTTTTATGACGACATCAACACAGAATAAAAATGCCCAATGGTCATTCTATTCTCTCTTGATCAAAGTATCCTGCATGCTAAGATTGCGTGAAAGTTCATGCGTTCAACTCCAAGGTTCCTTTAACACGAATAGACTCAGTTGGCTAATGTGAATATGCTAGGTATTCAAGGGGACTTACATAGTTGTTCGATTTTGTGAAGCAGTTAGGACATGAATGATTTGACAATATTGCTCTGACTCCTAAATTAACCGGGAAATACTGAATTAAAAAGGGATAGGGATAGGAATTCTACGAATCTACTTCTAAAGGGTGGAGGACGAGGATCGACTTAAACAATCTTCAAACCAGACTTTGCTTCGTCTCCTTTCGGACAACTCCGACAAAGTTGGTGCAATCTTCAAAGGATGAGAAAGGTGTTCAAATTATGACACAACACGTTCATACCATCACTACAATGCATACGGACATATGAGCCACAATTGAAGTTAAGTGCCAATACTCCAGTTGACCACGCAAAGCGAACTTACCATCAGTAAGCCCGCTAGTGGTATGGATGAAAGAAGATGTGCTCAAATCGCAACGCCACACTCCACAATTAACAACTACTTGCATAAAACAAAGTCTACTCTACTCTATCTACCTGAATTGGAAAGACGAACAAGCCTTGCTAGCTACTCACAATAGAAGATAGAACCACCAAACAATGATAAATCTTTATATTATGAGAGTGTTCACAACAACTTCCTACAAAGTTCTCAATGGGAAAACTTCCTTTCCTCCTCAATCTAAGCTAACTTCTAAGCTAAATGCTATATGCCTTCTATTCTCTAGCTCAACTCTATCTCTGATTCAATTCTAGTTCTAATCTAATATATTACAAATGAGGGGGGATGCCCCTTTTATAATAAGCCCATTTCAATGGACGGTTCGGATTCAATTACAATAAAGGGCTCAGATCGAGCCACCTATGCCCTAATTAGGGTTTCTACCCTAAAAACCGCCACTGAGGGGAGTGGGGCAATAAATGCACAGAATATTCTCCACTCTCCTATAGGAACCATAATGAGCAATTAATGCCCACTATCCTCTTCTAGAAGATCTTCATCAAGCAGCGCGTTCCCACTGTCCTGTTCTCGGACTGCAAACTCGATCAATTGGGCCAATACCGCTTCAACCTTCTGGGCAGAAATCGGTGGAATATGGTTGAGCTGGAACTCCAAGACTGCTATCGTTTGACCGTGCCGAGCGTAAGACTTTCTCCATGCTGCCAAGGCGTCCTGGGTATTCTGAATTATACTAGAGAAAGTGGAGACATTCTCAAAGTCATCCTGGACAAGCGACCTCGCAGCTGAGAAGAATGGAGCCAGCCCGTCCCTCAGGCCATCAGCAGTTATTTCCTCTGGGGCCAACTTTCTAGCAAATATGGCTTCTAATGTATTAAGGACTCCCTCCAAGATGTTACCCATTGCTTTCCTCACTCTGGCTGAATCTGCCCTTGCTGCATCGTGAAATCCATGGCCTGTGACCACCGAGGAGTACCAACTGGTGAAATCATACCTGTCACCATCCTGAATCACACCTCCATCCACCAAAGTTTGTAGAGGTATATGCATCAAAGCCCTCAAATGAAGTACAGTCTTCGTCTGATAGATGCGGGTATCGCCCTAGGCCTGATCCACCATGTCAATCCGTGCCAAAATACTTGAGGCCTGCCGATAAGCTTTGGCGAGGTCCTCCATGAATTTCCTTGTCTCAGTACGAACATGGCTAACCCACTTGTCCGCTTCCATTTCCATCTTCTTTAAATCCTCTAAGCCAACAACTGACTCCCTCGGAAGCTCTGGTGGGCGTTCTACTGTTGGGTTTGCTGGTTCACCTGGACGTGCTAGATTCTGCACATATCTTAGCAAGGTTTTGTGCTCCTTCAATTTCTTATACTTCCCCTCCATACGGAGCAACTGATCCTTCAATGCCTGATAGGAGTTATCGAACTCCTCAACAATTTGGGCTCCCGTAGGACGACCCAACTCTACCGTGGTGATCACATAATTTTCAGGCCTCTCCTCGATTCGATCACAATCCTCTCTCGGAACAGCCACCTGAAGCGTGCGAGAGCCTGACTCATCAGTCGAGATCTTTGAAAACTTCCTGGCCCTCTTCTTTTCTGATGGCGCACTGATCCTCTTGAGGAACTCCTCCATCTCGATGGCTGGATCCGTATCTTCCTCGGGTTCTCTTCTCATTCTGTCCGAAAGCCAATCCGGCACCGTCTACTGTGGATTGCAAATGACAAGGGGCTGCTCCTCCGTTGCCTCCACCTCGTGCACTTCTTCTCTTCTTACACTGTTCTGCTCAGGCTCATCATCTTCCACGAGCTGCGTATCCCCTGACCCTTGGGTCCCTTGTTCTGTGTTTTCCTCTTCCTCCAATGTCATGTCCAACATCTGTTGGAAACGAGTGTTAGCCACTGTTTCCTCTTCTTCCTCTTGTCGGCCAGCCCTGGATGCACTGACGCTTATACTATCTGATTCTCGGATGTTGGGTTGATCCATCTCCTCAAGCTCCCGCTCTTCACCCAATCCTGCCCTCTGATCAGCAAATAATGAAATCACTCTCAAACTCGAAGACTGAGTTTGTGAGTGCATAGGTGATGCTTGTTCCATCCTCAATGGTATCGGCTGGGTTGATACTTCTACTTGCGCTTCCGGTGTTTGAGCAACCTGTTTTCCCCTTCTCATCGATAGCGGCCTTGGGTCACCCATCAAGCTATAAGTAAGGGCGATCGATCTGCTCTAAAGTCTGCATACGTGTCTATCGACCCAAGCCCTTGTGAAAGTCAACACTGGAATAGAGAGCATGTCCAAGTCCATGATTTCTGGCTCGGACCAATCAGGTGGTGGGACCGAAGTATCCCTGACAGAACCATAGTCGGGTTGCATAACGTTGACATCCTCTTCCACCTAGTCGGGAACTGGGATGATCTCACATTCCCTGACCAATTTAAGGGGAAGCCTGGAAAACATCCTTTTCCTTATCTCAACCTCATCAACAACATTTGCCCAAAAGTCCTCAATGTGGGCCTTGTGTCGGTACTCGACGTTCTGTATCATTCGGATGTTTTTGTACGGATCGAAATCCTGTCTGCCTGTGTGATACGATAGATGATAGAATTGCAGCTCATCCTCTACCTCTCGAGCTGCCTGCAAGGAGGGACACACCTCAGTGGAATTTCCCATGGCAATAGGAAAGTCAAGTCCACCACCTCAGTGGAATTTCCCATGGCAATAGGAAAGTCAAGTCCACCCTTCTTCTTTTTCTGAATCTTATCATAGGCGATCAACTGCCTAGATATTTCCAGCATTCTAATGTGATCGGTGGGGTAGCTCAGTAGCCGATATGGATACGAAGTGAACCCCTGTAGCCTAGTGTAAGTGAATTTCGGAAATTGGATGAGCCAATATCCGTATTCGTCGATCAATGCTTGTGCCTCTTTGGATATTCTTTGCTGCATTCTCTGCTGAAGGGTCCTCGTGATGTGCATTGTGAATGCATCATTAGCCCGTTTGTAACTGGCAGGGTTAGCTAGATGCAACTGTGTGCAGGCCTCATGGATTTTGAACTG
The DNA here is from genome assembly GCA_007115665.2 of Sequoiadendron giganteum. Lineage (NCBI taxonomy): Eukaryota > Viridiplantae > Streptophyta > Pinopsida > Cupressales > Cupressaceae > Sequoiadendron > Sequoiadendron giganteum. The sequence continues at coordinate 310,308,400 of CM021109.1, forward strand.
ATCAAGTGCACAGCCTATTGGCTCCTTGTATGTAATCCCTCGATACTTAGTCATTCTTGCCAGCATATATATCACATACGAGCTCATGTAAAAGGTTTTCGTCCCCCTCAGGCTCCTGAACTGCTCATCTATGTTATCACTGATCATTCTTGCCCAGTCAACACACTCCTTTCCCTCCAAGATGATCTCGATGAAGTAGAACATCCAAGGCTCGAAGAAGTAGGCTTGTGCACTCCCATTTATTCGGCTCAGCATCATCATCAAGTCGAAGTATTCCTATTTCACATCTTCGGCAATTATCTGCTTTGGGAGTCTAGTGCGAGATGGCTTTGGCTTTTGCATCCAGACTCTATTGATGACCGCAGCAACCCTCTCAAAGGAGGTGGAGTACATTTTATCCGCCCTCTCCTTTGATCTGTACAGCATCTTTTCGGCAGTAGGAATCCCAAATGCCTCTTCGATGGCATCTGGCGTGAAGTTGGCAAGCAATTTGCCATCCGACAATACAATGGTTCTACGCTCCGGCTTGTAGTAGTTCGCACACTCCATAATTAGCTCCGGGCACTGAATTGCTGGTGGAAAACCAGCGACTGCGTAGATACCACTCTTCATGATGTTATGTGCCGTGACTGATGGTCGATGGCCTCCCAGTCCGTACATCCTAGACTTGAGTGCATTTAGATTAAACGACCCGAGGTTGGTGTCACTTAATCCTGCCAACTTTGAAACAATTGCCGATTTTGGGAGAAATGACTTGGCAAGCCTTTTGATCATTGCCTGTCGGGATGAGCTAGCCTTGGCCGTTTCAGTGTTTGCAGCTCTGCCTGCGGCTCTGCTTGTTCCTGCAACATCCTTGGCTCCAGCCATCTACAAGAATAAGATAGAATAATAATAAGTTAGTTTGCAGATTTTTAATAAAATAAAATAGCCTCCGAGACGGCTGCGGATGTGGAGTTAGTTTTTGAAAAGAAAATTCTTCAGCATAATTATCTAACTCCAAATCTCAAACTGTATAACAACTCTGAGCTTATAAAGAAGCTTCCAGCAACTGCACTCTGACTGGTGAAGAAAATCATAGCAAACCAATAACTTTCAGCAATGTGAACAATTTTCTTAGCACAAATAATTCGAATTCTCTTGACCACACTTCGTTGACTTCGGCAATTTTAGAAGAAATAAAGAGATTGCTGCAATATGAAATTTCGAATTTCTTCTCAACTCTAACAGCAATCAACTTCCTCAGCACTTCGACTTTCAGCAGTTTTGAAAATAAAGATCTCCAGAGAAAAATAAATCTCCAGCAACTCCGGAAATCTGCAGCAACTCCAACAACTTGGAAACAAAGTTTCGGCTCTCCAGCATACAATTTTGAAAATCGCAGCAACTCACCTTCAGCCTTTCGGAAAAAAAACTCTCAGCAACTTGGAAATAAAATTCCTCCAACAACTTCGACTTAGAAAGTAAAACTCAAACTCACTCTCAGCAACCTCAAAAATATTTCAATCTCTCACAAAACTCCTCACTTCAGCAATTCCAAGGTCTTCAAAACGTGTGAAGAAATGAAAGAAATAAAGTATTTTAAATAACTCTTCGTGAAGAATCCTGCTGAGTAGTGCTAGGGCTATTTTTAGTACCTTCATCAATTCTCCACTCTCTCCGTTCGGCATCTTCTAATTCAGGCGCAGTAGTGGGCTAGTCGTCAGCCGGTCATTATGGCAGTTGCCATTAATGAAGATTCTTTCTTCTTCAAATTTCGAATTTTCCTTTCTAGTCTGCGAGTTAACTCTTGGTGATTTAAACAACTCGCGAGAAAATCACTTGACTTGATTGAAAAAAATTCATTTTAAAATTCTCGCCATATTCAATTAAATTCAATCCAAAAAAATTCATGGGAGATTTAAAATGTCTGCCATTTAAATCTTCAATTTCATGAAATTTGCCTTAGACATTTTAAATTTTCTCTTTTGAAATAATCAACTCCGGGCGATTTAAAATCACTTGCCTGTTCGAAATAACTCATCCTCTGAGATTTAATTTCCGTTAGGAAAATAATCTAGGCAAAACGAATTTCCTCTGAAAATATTAAAATTTCCCTTAGGAAATCAATTTTTTAACTTTGTCAACCCATGGGTGCCTTTTGAACGGGTTCATTTGATTTTTCATTTAACCCATGAAAAATATTCATCAATATTAATTCTCCCCCTTTGAAAAATATACGTCAACCTCATTCAACTGCCTCTGGAAAATTTTAAAATTCATCAAGCTATCCTTCCATGCCAAGGGCGTATTTTCTCTAGTGAAATATTTGCCTTAGAAAATATTTCTAACATTCTCTCTACCATAGGCGCATATTTTTTATGTGGAGTCCACCTTTAGAACATTTTAAATTGCCACGCCTTAATTTATTTTTCCAACCTCTCAACACTTCAAGGGCGGATTCCTTTAGTGAATTTTATTTCATGTGTCTCAGGCGTGTTTTTACCTTCACACTTGACTTGGGCGCACTTGAGGTATTCCACTTTAAGTCTCATGCCTTAGAAAATTTTATACTTTCAGCATCCTCATGAGCTGGGCGCATTTTCATGTGGGAGCTTCTAATTTGTGCCTTAGCATATTTTAGATTTCCAATTGCCTTGGGCGCATTCACCACTTCCAGCTCTCATTTCCTTGCCTTAGAAATATTCAAGGCTTCTAACTTGCTTTCCTTAAAAGCTATTGATCAACTCATCTTGGCTGGGCGCATATTGAAGGAGATACTTTGCTTTGAGGGCGCATTCTGGAGCCTCCACTTTCATCTTTGGCACTTAGAAACTTTTCCAACATTTCTTTTTCCTCTGTGCTTGGGTGCATTCTAGCTAGGAAGCTTTTACTTTCGCTTAGAATATTTTCACATCACTTCATAAGGTTGGGCGCATTTACATATGCCTACTTCCACCTCTTGCCTTAGACGATTTTCAAAGGCCTGCATTCTTCTTTGGGCGAATATTAGACTTGCTGGAGATGGGCGCAAATGAGGGGTTGCACTTTCATTTACTTGCCTTAGAAAAAACTCAAGGCTCTCTCATTTTACCTTGGGCGCATTTAGGCATGTCTACTTTCATTTTGCCACTTAGAAAACCTTTTATACCATCACCTTTCTTGAGGGCGCAAATAGCATATGCTACTTTGATTTTGCCTTAGAATATTTCTTCACTTTTTTCCCTTTTTGGAGGTGGGCGCATTTAGCTATGAGAGCTTTCATTAGAGGGCGCAAATGAGGGTGGCTGCTTTTGTTTTTGCCTTAGAAATTTCCAAGTCACTCCAACAACCTTGGGCGCATTTCCACATGCCTAGTTTCATTTTGTGCCTTAGAAGATTTCACACCTCTGCTTCAACTTGGGCGCATTTGGCACCCTCAACTTTTATTTTCCACGCCTTAGCATTATTTTTGATCTTCCCATCACCACCTTGGGCGCATTTGACTAGGCATACTTTTATTCTTGTGCCTTAGGCATTTTTTTGATGGCGCATTTACATGTGGGCGCATTTGGAGGGGGAAGCTCTCATGTGAGGGCGCATTTGAGGTAGGCAACTTCAGTTTTATACTTAGCCGCCCTTTCCCTATCCTCTTCTTCCTTAGGCGCATATTGATGGAGGAGCTTTCATATGAGGGCGCATTTAGGGGTGGCTACTTCTATTTGAACACTTAGAAACTTTTTGACTTGCTTCCTTTACTTCAAGGTGGGCGCATTTCACCCTATGTACTTCCATCCTCATGACTTGATCAATTTCCACGCCATCATTCCTTGCTTGGGCGCATTTGAGAGGGTGTGCTCTCACTTTTGACTTAGACAAATTTCGAAGTGGCCTCAAGGTGATGGGCGCATTTACAAGGTGGAGCTTTTGTTTTTCATACTTAGCAAAATTTATAGTTTCATCCTTGAGGTGGGCATATTTAGGGGGTCCAGCTTCCATTTCTCCATACTTAGTAAAATTTCCATGCCTCTGTCGGATCTTGATCTCACATTCTATTTTTAGTAAGTCTTTGCTTTTCTGACTTCCATGGCCCCGTTTGGCACGAAAATTTCACCATATGACCCTCTTTGCCTGGTGAACCTGTTTTGCCAGTCCTCTGCCCTGACCTGCTATTTATAGCCACCTGCTATTTATAGTAAGTTCTTGATTTTTTTGACTTCAGTAGCTCTGTTTGACCTGAAACTTGCAACGCCTGATCCTGATAATTTGAGTGTCGCTCTGATGCCAACCTCGGGTGCAGACCTGCTATTTATAGCCGTGCCCTGACTTACTAAAAATAGTAAGTTCTCCGATTCTGCTCAAATTTTGCCAGCAGGTGCCTTGAAGTATGCTGACATTGGTGGGTACTTCGTTTTGACTATTTCTGGATTTCACCCCCTATAAAAGTGGAAACCCTAATTTGACTTGCATGTATCCCGAACGGTCTCCGTTTGACTTCGTTCCTTCTGTATGTCGTTCTGCTTGCTGAACTGGAGTGTTAGGCGGCTGCCAGAGTGTACCTGCTAAAACTAGAAACTGCTTGAAAAGTGACTCATCCACTGTCGGATGGTTTTGCATGTTATATTGTCCGTGGGGTCTCCAAAAACCCAGAAAAACCTAGAAAACTAGTCCGCATGCATGCACTGGCTAAAAATAGTAAGTCCTTGAAATTTGATCTTCTCCGCTTGCATGTCACACTGTTGCGTAGCTCTTGAAAAACCCAGAAGGAATATCTAGACATGCGTTAGAGAACTCCGCATACAAACCCTAAAAATAGCCTCTGAAGGCTGAACTCTGAAAGTGGTCGTCTCGGTTTGCATGTTATATTGCTGTGAAGGTTGCGAGAAACCCAGAAGTAATCTCTGGACATGCAATGAAGAATCATATGTTTGACCCCTGAAAATGGCTCCTGAAGCCTAAATTGCTAAAAATAGCAAGTTGTCTGATTTGGCTCAAAATTTACGTGCAAGCAGCTTGATGTTACCTGAATGTGGTGGAACTGACAGAATTCCAAATTTTCGATAAAATAGTCCCAAATTGAATACTTACTAAAAATAGCAAGTTGCCGGAATACAGTGAAAATTTAATGGGACCTTGCTGGAAGCCTTGTGATTGCTGTACTAAGCTTAGATTCTAATTTGATAACCTGGTTTGACCTTAAATAAGCCTGAAGGATGAAAACCCTAATTATGCAGACTTAACCAATACTTCAACCTGGGTCAAACGACAGGACATCCCCGGAAGGACCAGAGATAGAGAGAGAGACGCACTAACCAAAGCCAAACGACCAGAATGGAGCAAAAATTAGGGGGTCCCCATCTGGATGGGGTGATGTGTGAAAAAGGTCACAACAATACTTAGATCGTGTTTCCTTATGTCCAAAATTTTGATAGTCATTGGCATTGATGATATTAACTCCTCGGAGTTTGTTGGACGTGAGATGCTGCAAAATTATGATTTCAGTCCTTCCATGTTTTTCAGTTTGAATTCTAGGCTTGTTAACTTTTTGAGGTTGCAGGGAAGGTTAGTGCAGTTCTGGTACAATGGCTTCATTTGTATGATCAGAGTGGTGCAACATCAACATGGTGGGTCTTTTCAGAGATGGACATGGGACCCTGGGATCCTATTTGTTTTGGTGGGATCAGTTTGGAGTGTTGTGGCATTGCTTGAGGACAAACAATTTTAGGAAGGGCGGACTGTAATGTCCCCATTTTAGCCATTCGCTCTTCAGTGACTGATAGCCTATTTCTGGAAGCCTGTATGCTTGTCAGAGGTGAAATTAGCGTTTCCTATCTTATTGGGGTTCTGAGGCATTTTTGAAGGTTTGCATGTATGCGTTTCTGATGCATGTCTGGTGGAGTTTTCTGGGTTTTTGGAGAGCTTTAGAATGGTGTAACATGCATCTCCATCTGACAACCTTTGCCGAAACTTTGTTGTTTTTTGCCAACACATTGGAGTTTCGAGTTTTGGATTGCGGATTCTTTCTGAGTTTTCAGAGAGCTTCGTAGTGGTCTTCCATACAAAGGCATTGGGCAACTTTTCAAAATTTACTATTTTTAGTAATTTCTATTTCTGACAGTGCCATCTTGGGCAGTAGCATTAACAATCAGCTCAGTTTCCATTTCGGGCAGTGCATTTTGGAGCATAATTGGCTTTCAGCATTTTGAAGCCCATTTTGGTGAAATAATATATTTCAAGGCATTAATGTTTTAATTTCAAGTTGACCCCTTGGCCTAATTCATTAACTTTAAGTTGTGCTTAAAAGGTAGCCATGAAGGGGGACGCCTTCATGAAGGAAATATTAAACATCTAATAAAGTTTATTTATGCCTTGAAGTGGACGCCATTCTAAGAGGGATTTAATATTTGTGAATTATAAAATATTTCAAAAAGGAACTTTTGGCATCCCATTCTTGGAGGAGTTTTGGGAATTTGTAAAGTCACCTATTTTTCTATAAAAGAGAAGTCTTGCTCTAGCTCTTATCATCCATGAAATTATGCTAATGTTATGTTGTCGAAATGACATCTTGGTTTTTACTTCGAGGGATGCTTACCTCCTAGTTTCAATCCAATTTCGTGTTTGAAAGATAACACCTAGTTGGCCTTATTGCTGCTTCTCATCCAGACTAGCAGATTGAGCTTCAAAGTTGAAGAATTTTAGTGATATTTTCAGATTGTATGTTGCTGGTGTTTATACAGCTGAAGTTGATTTTTGCGAGTAGCTTTTTGAATAAATTTAATTGTGTTCTGGGCATTGAAGATTCGTGTTTGTTGACTTTGGACGACCCTTTCCATGGAAGCTGAGATTTAAATTCAAAGAACCTGATTTTTAAGAGCCAAAATCGCCCTTGTAGCTAGGCTGCACCCTCTTAAAGAACGTTGGAATTTGTGCCAAATAAATGAAGGGGTTTTGAAGCTGTTTTTTGTTTTGTTCTTTGGCGCCATACTCTTTGAGAGCCTTTGCAAAAGATTTCAGTCAATTCGGAGGTAATTTGGTGAGGTTATGAACATTTAAGTGAGTTTACAAGTTGCTGGTTATTCATTTCCAGAATTGTAGATTTATATCAGACTTGTTTCAGTTTGAATTTCCATTCTTTTCTTCATCAATTATTGATTGATATCTAACGTGGAATCGTCTAGTTTCTTGGTGCTTTGAAATCATTGTAATATTCATGTAATTTGCAGCTCTTTCTCATATTGTAAAACTGTAAACAGTAGTACTATTCCAGTTTATTATTTCTGCAACTATTTCTTAATTTCACATTAAGCACCCCTGGATGGTATACCGCCAGTGTGGAAAAACGAATTGTTTAAGCTTTTTTGTACCCACTGTCAAGTGGTGAATTCCCACTCTTGAGCGGATGCCTGCCGCAGCGGATGAATTGTTTCATTTGTAATTTCATTCCCCCCACTGTTTTAGTGGAAGTGTGGAAAATCTCCCATGGCTGGTTATCCGTCTAAGTTATTTCAGTTTTGTAATTAGTACTCCACCATATGTTAGCACCTCGCCTTCTAAAAGATCTTGTGTGCACATTCTTGGTGTTGAGTTTAGTTTTCTTCTCTCTCAATTGTAATCAATTTAGTTATGCAGTTAATTAGATCCTAGGGATCCTTTGACCATATGCCCGCCCCTCCTCCCTCATCAGGTCTTAGGGCGCATTCTTGGTTAGAGTTACCATTCTGCATCGTTTGGTTTGAAGCCAACCTTAACGAGTGCATGGTTGCATTGTATTTGAAATGAGAAAATCGAGAAAAAATTGAGAGGGTATCTTTCAATATTGAATTAATTAAGTTACTAAGGTTATATTTAATTTTATGACCCCTTGGCCTAATGTTATAACTTCAAGTTCTTTTGAAAAGGGGACTTTGAGGGTGGACGCCTCATCAGGAGGTGATTTTAATATTTCTAAAGTTTAATTGTTACCTTGTGGAGATGGACGCCTTTTTTATAAAGGCTATTATTTTATTTAAAGATTTTTGTCTCCCTCAAGTTGGACAGCACCATGAAGGAGGGAAAATGAGTCAACACAAATTCAAATATCTCCTTGGACTTTGGGCGCACTTTCTAGAAGCATCTGGAGACTCTTTTCAGAATCTATATAAGGAGGTTTTTGTTCTTCATTTCTTCATCTCATGTCTACCATACTGTTATGCTGCATGAATGATTCTAGACAAAGTGCTTCGAGGAATGCATACCTCCTAGCAAGGATCAATGTTCATGTTTGAAAGAGAATACCTAGCTTATTAGGGACTATTTTTCATTCAAAGAGAATAGATTGAGCTTCAATGGAGTTTATTGTAGTTTTTGAGCATTTTTGAGTTTGTTGGTTTAGCATAGTTGAAAGTCGTTTTTGCATAGAAGTGTTAGAGTAATTTTTGTTTGGTTCTGGGTACTTGATTAATGAGTTTTCCTGCTAGGGGCGACCCTTTGTGGAGAGTTGCAAATTTTATTTTGATGTTGCTGATTTTATCTTGAGAAAATCGCCCCTGTTGAGGCCATACCATTCTGGCTGTGTTGGGAGTCGTGCAAAAATAAATTACATTTTTGTTGTCATTTCTTGTCTAGAGCTTGGGGGCCAACCTCTTGGGGTTCATTTGCATCTGTTTTTATGTCATTCGGAGCAGTTTAGAGTATTCTATGAGCATTTTAGTGGTTTGCATAGTTGCTGGTCTGTCATATTAGATTATAGAAGTTTGTCTTTTTGAGTTGGGTTTGTGTGGATTGAGTCATTTGGTGATAGGAGAGATATAATACATAATTGCAGCATTGAGACATCTTTAATTCAATGTTATTGGCAGAAATTTCTATCTCATTGTAAGGCTGAATAGTAGTACTGTCAGCTATCTTCATTTCTTGCTAAGTGGCATTGTAATTCCTACGATTGTGGAAGAGACTGGTTTTGCTCCAGTCTTTCTTTACTGCACTTTCTTTTCTGTATTGCCCGCTGAACAAGTGGAAGGGGTCGGCAAGTCGCCCATTTACTTATTGTACTTGCATTGTAATCATCATACCGCTGATCGACTTAGCCGTCATCTTGTTCCCATTGAAATACGCGGTTGAGTTGCATACATTTACTTTCCAACATTGTACTTTCTTGATTTGAAGACTAACAATCCCTGACGCCATATGCTCACACCTTGCCCAGCATTGGGATCCTGGTGTACATTCTTGGTGTAGGGTTACATTCCAACAGTTGATTTGGATTTGAGCTAACCTTAACGGGTGCTTGTTGTATTGAGTTGTTCATTGAGAAAACTCGAAAAAAATTGGTTGGTTCGTTTCAAAATTCAACTTGCCTTCCTCATCCAAGGGAGGCAACTCTTTAGAAGGAAGCACATTCTGACCAAGTGCCTTCTTAAGGCTAGAAACATAGAAGACATTATGTCCCCTGCTACTCTCGGGTAGCTCCAATTCATAGACCACCTCTCCAATCCTCCTAGTGACTCTGAAGAGACCATAAAAACAGGGCTTAAGCTTTTTTGACCCACTCTTCTTGAGAATGGACTGCCTGTAGGGCTGTAACCTCAAATATACCATGTCCCCAACCTCAAAAACTCGCTCAATATGATGTTGATCAGCATACAACTTCTGCTGATTCTAAGCATGTTGCATGTTCTCTCTTAGAGACCTCATGATGTCCTAACTCTCTTGAAGAAGATCTTTGGCACTGGGCACCCTGCAATCTCCAAAAAGTAAATCAACGAAGTTGGGAGCTTCGTAGCCATATAATGCCATGAATGGAGACATCTGGGTAGACATATGCAAGGTAGAGTTGTAGCAAAACTCTCCCAAGTATAACCACTTAACTCACACCTTCTAATGCCTTGAAACATAGTTGCGTAGGTAACCTTCCACCCATTTGTTCACCACCTTAGTTTTCCCATTGTTTTGAGGGTGATAACTAATGTTAATGATTAGGTCCATGCCACATAATCTGAATAACTCTTGCCAAAACAAACTCATAAACTTGCTGTCCCTATCATTGATGATGGTCTGAGGTGTTCTATGAAGCTTGAACACCTCTCTGATAAATAAATCTGCCACTTGTACTGCTGTAAACCCTGCTAATATGGCGAAAAAATGAGCAAATTTGTCAATCTATGCACCACCACATATATACTATCCTTCCCCAACACTTTAGGAAGCCCTGTAATGAAGTCAATAGATATACTTTCCCATTTCCGAGTTGGAATGGGAAGGGGCTGCAACAAACCAGTATGATAAGTATGCTCATTTTTGTTTTGTTGGCATACTTGGCACTCACGGACATACCTGAGGAATATCATCCTTCATCCCTTTCTATGAGAATCTCTCATGGATCTGCTTGTATGTCTTATAATACCCAAGATGTCCAACCATAGGAATGTCATGGAAAGCCTTAAATATGTGCACTTTCACCTTAGATTCAGGAGCTAACCATATTCTATCCTTATAATAAATGAGATCATCCCTTACTTGATACTTATCATCCTGTAATGACCCATGAAGAATGTTGTTAGCAAGTGCATTCTTGGCATAATCAGCCTATATTTTAGCCTTCCAATCCGTTGATATGACTGAAATGGAGCACAAAGTGGCCTTCTAGACAAAGCATCAACCACTACATTCTTCTTCCCTTTGACATGTCAAAGTCATACCCTTGAAGTTTACTCACCCATTTCTGCTGCCTCTCATTAAGATCCTTCTGATTAAGAAAGTACTTAAGGCTATTATGATTAGTTTTCACTACAAATCTGCCCACAACAAGGTACTATCTGAACTTGGCAAGAGCATGCATGATTGCCAACATCTCCTTGTCATAAACAGAATAAGCTCTCTCACCACCTCTCAACTTCCTACTCTCGAAGGCTGTTGGATGTTTACTTTGCATGAGCAAAGCTCCTATGCCTTCACCCAAGGCATCACACTCAAGCTCAAAAGGCTTGGAGAAATCAGGAATGGCTAAAATTGGGCACAAAGTCATCTACTGTTTGAATCTATCAAAGGATTGTTGTGTTGTTTCAGACCAAACAAATGCCCCCTTTTTGGTCAAATCAGTGAGTGGGGCAGCCAACTGTGAAAATCCTTTGACGAACCTCCTGTAGAAACCACAAACCACAAAGCCCAAAGAACCCCTTCAGCCGTGTGAGGTTTGTAGGTGGAGGCCAGTCAAGTATAGCTTTGATCTTTTCAAGATCAATGCTAACTCCTTTAGAACTGATAATGTGTCCAAGATACAACAACTTTGTCATGCCAAATTCACACTTGGACTCTTTTGCAAACATGGGCTCACTCTCCAAGATACTCAAGACCTCATCCAAATGCCTCAAGTGCTCCTACCATGATCTACTATAAATAAGAATGTCATCAAAGAATATCAGGACAAACTTCTGCAACTGCTTACTAAATATCCTATTCATGCATGATTGGAAAGTGGCGGGAGCGTTAGTCAATCCAAAGGGCATAACAAGGAACTCAAAGTGACCATAGTGGCATCTGAATGCTATTTTCTCAATATCCTCCTCTCTAACTTTGATCTAATGGTAACCAGACTTCAAGTCTATTTTAGAGAAATAAATTGCACCATGTAGCTTATCAATGAACTCATGAATCCGAAGGATGGGGTACCTGCTCTTGATAGTTGTCCTATTCAATGCCCTACACATAGTCCCATCCTTCTTCTTCACTAACACAATTGAAGAAGAAAATGGACTCTTACTCAACCTAATATGTCCCATATCTAGAAGCTCTTTGATTGCCTTCTTTGTCTCATCCTTATGTCTCTTTGGATGCCTGTATGGTGTAATGATAATGGGCTTAGCCCCCTCCTCTAATTCAATGGCATGCTCTATGCCCCTATTAGGAGGCCTAGCTAGAGGAATATTGCCAAAAATCTTGCTTTGCTTGGATAGCAAAGCTTGAATGTCAAGTGGATATGAACGCTTCTCCTCCTCGGTAACCATGGGCACAACAATGCACTTTTCTGCCCACTCCTCCTAATCGTGCCTAAAAATCCTCTCCATGCGATTGAAAGAAACAACACAAGACCCTCCATTAGATATCACTCTCAATACAACATTCTTACCCTTTGGTTTAAACTTCAGCTCCAAAGTTTGAAAATTGAGATTGATCTCACCTAGGGAACGCAACCACTGAATACCCATCACTGCATGCATGTCCCCAATGCTAACCACACAGAAGCCATCCTTGACTTCATAATTATCCAACTGAAGGCTAAGCTAAGGAATCATTCTAGTACAAGTAATGGTGAAACCATCTACAACCATCACTCCAAAACTATCAACCTCTTGTGTCTGAAGTCCCCTACGTGCTACAAGTCCCTCATCAACAAAATTATGTGTAGCCCCTGAATCAATCAAAGCTACCAACCGCTGCCCCTTAAGAACTCCTCTAATGCACAAAGACTCTTTCTTTTGGAAGCTATAAAGTTGAACAAGCTTCCCCTCTTTTGTGTCCTCTTTTCTAGAGGCTCTTCCTCTTCTTTCTTATCCAAATCAGATTGCTGGTCTAAACTTTTGGATGCAGTATCCTTTGCTGAATAACACTCTATTTGATGCATCTTCCCCTTTGTGGCACACTTATGATCCCTAGACCAATGCTCTTTACATTTGAAGCATAGATTCTTCCTCCTAAGGTCATTTAGGGTGTCTCCATCAATCTTAGTGACTGATTTTTTCTGCTGATTGGTCTCCTTAGCGAATGGTTTCTTATCTTTCTTGTGCATGAATGGCTTGGACTGAAATTTTGACTTAGGGACAACCCACTCCATACTTCTTTCTTTCTTCATGGCCTCCTACAAGGTTGGAGGTTCAAAAGCCTTAATCCATCCCCTAAGTGGCTCCATGAGTTCCTCATTGAATAAAACCACCAATCTTCTCTTTGTAATCCTTGTAACCATCACTAAGAGCCTCTGAAATTTTGCTATGTAAGCCTCCATAGTGCCATATTGCTTCATCTGGGCCAGCTCTCTGAAATGTATTTCAGGGTCTTTCTTATCAAAAATCTTGATGAGCTTAGTGGTAAACTCATCATACTAAGTGATGGACTTGTGATCCAAGGTAACAAGGCCATGGTATCACCACTTGTGTGCTACTTCATCAAGATGCAAAGTGGCAAACTTAATTGCCTCATCCTCCACCATTAGTCTAAGGGCCAAGTAATTGTCAAGCTTTTGTACCCAAGCCCTCGTTGTGCACTTATCACTCTCGTCAAAGTGGGACCTTGCCAATGGTTTGCTGTAAGTCTCTCTGAACTGCTGGTCCTCTGTGATCAGCTCTACCACGACTTTTCTTCCTCTTCTGATCCAAGTACTCATTGTAAGACAAGTTCGCTTTAATATCTTCAGGGAGAGTGTTATATTATGCATATCCTTGCCTTAAGTTGTCCACAAAAGGTAAGGAAGAATCTTGGTCATGCTGTGGTGTCACCTTAGGTAAGAAAGAGGGCAGGAAAGGTCTGGAAAAAGTGTTTGAACCCGCAATAGTATGTTGTCCACCATTGCCACCCTGCTGATACGTTGAACTACTATCTCCATTATGCGTTGTATTACCCTGTGTAGTGTTAGGAGTAGCATGAACCAAAACACTCTACCCAATCTTTCCCAAAAGTTGAGACGTCATGTCCATCATAGTGTCGACTTTCTTCTCAATCCTAGCTCCTAAACTCATTGATTTTGATCTACCTTTTCCCCTATCAGCCATGTTACCTGTAGTTCTTTCCCCTTCACTTGGTGGATCCTGCTGCATCTTTGCACCTTGTGAAGACTTCGAATGAGCCTTAAGAACCCTTGAGACGGTTTGATCTTTAGGAGTGGGTGGGGCTGCCACTGTCCTTTCTTTAACCCCCTCGAAAATACCTCTGTGCTCTCTCACTCATAGAATGGAAGGTGCTGATTGCATGTGACTAACACAAGCTAGTAGGAAAGAGTGGCTCTGATACTATTGTAACATACACCCCTGATTTTTTTTCTGAACTTAATGTTTGCTGATTGTTTATTGTTGATATGTTTTGTGTATATTTTCCAATTGGTTTTCAAGACATATATAATATTGCAAATAGAGAGAGAGAAGCTAATAGATAATAATGCCATTCCAAAAAAACAACATGTTTTAAAGAGCAATTGTTTCAGATTGAAATCAAGTAATTACAATGCTATTTTCAGACCTGATATATGTAGCTTCAGACCTGGTATAGGACATATAACAACAACAAACCAATATATATGAGACTCCAAACACCTCAAATAAGTCACACCAAAGTCCCTGGTTTCCAACACTTTCAAACAGCAACACAAACTCTAGAAAACAGACTGATATAGGGCTTTTACATCAACAAACCCTTGCCATGAATACCCAGAATGGTACAGCCCCTAGAGAGGGCGATTTAGCTTAAAAAATCAGGACTCCACTAAATGTTCAATATAATAGCTTGAAATATGGCGCCCTGGAGAGAGGAATCCAACACACCAATGCCCAAAATGATGTGCAAATTCAACTGGAGCTACAAATAGATTTGTCCTTCAGCCATTGGTAAAAAATGAGTGACCAAAACTTCTGATAAAGTATATCAGACCTCAGAAATCATTCCAAAACACCTACCAATCACTTCCAAAATGGTTCAAACTCCAAACCACACTCACACCAACAAACCCAAATCAAAACACCACAAAAATCTTCATCTTTCATCACCCAAAACTCAAAAAACCAGATCTCTGTTGTAGCACAATGTGATCCCGGGATGGAACCACTCAAATCTGGCTAGGGTGGATCTTTCACCACCGAAACCAGTTCAATACGATGAGGTTTTTTGTCCTCAACATGTAGCCAAAGTACTTTGGAGTCATTCAACAACATCTTGTTAAGTTGTCAATTCAAAGATGAGCAAATAAGAGCCAAAATGAAACTTTATAGAAAGTGAGAGGGAAATTAGGGCAACTTTAGGTTTGAAACACTTTTCTCTCCAATTCCATTGCCCTTCTGATGACCCTTTTAAAATTTAATAACTAAAAATACCTTATACCTCCCTTGGGCGTCCATGCTCATAAGGAAACTATTTCTCTTTTGTTGCCTACTAAAATAACATTAAGTTATATCATTAGGCTCTAAGGTGCCCTTTACAATGACCACCAACCCTTCATTTAAGTTATAAATTTATTTTATAAAAATAACATAAGTGACTGATAAAAGGAAAATTGTCATGTCCCCCAAATTGTAACACTAAGTTATAAAGCTTCTAAAAGCAAAATAAATAAAACACATATTAAAAATATTAGTCATTTAACATTATTATAATTATAATTATCGTAAGATAATATTATAATTATAATTGTAAAATATAGCAACCTAAATATTAAATATAGAATAAATATACATCATATCAAGATAAAATAATGAACATAAAAATGATAAATATAAAATAATACAAAAATTACAAAAGTGCAGCAATTATATTACAAAGTGAGTGAATAATATTAATGAATGTGATTACCATTATGGAGGGCAACGAATTATTATTAAAACAGTGATTATATATCCAAAAGGCAGCAATGGAAACTAAGACTAAGGACAGCGATTCATCTAATATGATTTAGTAAGATTAACATTCATTCCAAGCCAAGCAATTAAACTAAGAGACACGCCAAGGAGGTGTAAGGAAAGAATACGTCTTTTGACCAAATCGGGTATTAAAAGAGAATCATTTTCAAAGCAGATGGCATCGCATGGATTAAGGAAGAATAAATAAAAAATAAACAGTAGATATGGGTAATAAGGGATGCAGCGATTAATGCACAAAGGCTGCAATTTCATTCCTAAGAATGCAGCACTGAGTTAAGGAAGGGTAGAAGTATATGCAGCAAATAAATATGAGGAGGTGCGATCAGTTTAAGAAAAGTGAAATCTGTTTAATCAAAAGCAGTAATTAT
>CM021109.1:310324415-310390704 GCA_007115665.2 Sequoiadendron giganteum
CCTGTTTTGTTCATCGGCAGAGGAGTTACTATCGAGGACTCCCGTGCGGCGCGGAGACGTTCGCGCAGCGCGCAGACGTCCCTAACAGACTCTTGCGTCTGGAGCCTACAGAGGCATTACAAATCCCATTGGGAGTCCACTTGTAATGCCCTCTTCGACCGACCGACCCGAATATGGCCGTTTTCGTCACTCTTCCCTTCAAATTGACCATTTCTCTCTTTCATTTGGATCCTTCACAGAATCTGAGCAGTCTCCTTAGCATTCTACAATCTCTTCACAAGCTCCAAGCAGCTTCCTCACCATCTCTTCACAACACTTTACACTTCACAGCAGCAACATCAATACTCCATCACTTCAGTAGAGCAAGTGTGGAACAAAACACCATTGCAGCAGAGGCTTGAGTTCCTCTCATTTTCTCCCCCACTAGCCTTGAGCGCTTTGGGCAGAGGTGGTAAGCTTTCACTCCTCTCCTCTATTATTTGGTTGAGTAGCATAACACTGTTTTGTAGTGCTTTTGTGTACTTTACTTCATTTCTTGTTTTATCTTCTCTCTATCTATCTGGCTGTCTGTGGAGGTGGGAACACCAAAATGGGGGTTTGACTGAGGCAACCCCCTATACAGCCCCAACATTCTCTCTCTCTCTTGTGTGCAGGTATTGAAGACGTTCACGAGCTGGAGACTTCATCATTCGCACGGTTGTAAGCATTTCCTTTCCCTTCTTCTCCTTGTCTTTATCTTTTCTATTTCACCTCATTCTAGTTCTATTACATCCTATTACTTTATCACACTCTAGAAGTTCTCAGTAATCGGATTGCTAGTGGTCACTTAGTTGTTCTTTGTGACATTCTCGCTCTCTGGTCCGTAGGAGACACCAGCACGCCTCTGGGACGCCAACATGCCGCACTGTCATCCGTGTTTTGCGCTGTCGTCCTTTGGCCGAGAGCTTGTCGGTTTGTCCAAAGAATCTCTGTGATCTACTCTTTCTGGTTCTAGAACTCTCGCCGCTATTCTTTGAGGTAGTTTAGGGAAGTTTGCCGTGTGAGGCTCTCTGAACAAAGAGAACTCATGAGTAGCGAATCCCCCTTCTCTACATTTTGGTGAACTCGACGTGGAGAACATCTTTTTCGAAAACTAGGAATTTATTTACCCCTACTTGGTGGGGTCATAACTTTTGACTCGGTTCTCGGATTTCAGAACCATTTGCACCATTGGAAAGGTCTGCTAGAGAACTAGTTCAACCCTTAAAATACAAGTTCCTTCGGCAATCAAATTTTAGAGACCAACACAAGCTCCGACCTCAAATTCCGCTCCAGAGACCTCCAAAAATGCAAATTACTACAACATAGAAAATACTGAAAAATTCATAATGAATTTAATATCTTTTTTTATTAGTTTTGTATCTAATTTTGTTCAAAATGTTAATGATATTCCATTTCATGCAAGTGACGGTGACTTGGCTTTGCCCATGTCACTTTGTATCTTTGATCCTTCTCATGAGAGTCCTCCCCCTTTGGAGGATATCTTGTTGCAAGAAGATGAAATCATTGATACCTTCCTAAATGTTACTCTACCTTCTATTCATTCCAATGCACTCTCTTTTAGAGATGATGCATTTGTGAATGATGAATATCCTACTCATTCCAATGCACTCTCTTCTAGGGACGTTGCATTTGTGAATGATGAATTTCTCATCTACCCCAATGCACTCTCTTCTAGAGATGATGCATTGGTGCATGATGAATCTCCTTCCACATTTGATCCTGTTTGGATCGATGTTGAGAATATGTCTTCGAATAATCGTTCTACTAGCTGTGATGATTCTGTAAATGTAATCTACATCTCTTCTGCCCCTCAACGGCCTAAGAGACCAATCATTTACGTGACTCCAGCTAGTCCTTCTCGTAAAAGGGTTTGTTCTATTGATGGTGTCCCATTTGATAGGAACTCTCCTGACCTTTCTAAGGCTCCCTCTTATAGAGCGATAGCCCATACCTATGATACTAGAATGAATAAACAACTAAGCCTTCTCGAAGATCCTAAACCTACAACTAAAGCACCTAGCGACTACGATCTTGTCGAGCAACTCAGTTTTACTCCGGCTAAGATCTCACTATGGGACTTGCTTCAGTTTGCTCCGGTTTATCAAGGTATGCTTCAGGAAGCCTTGCAAAAGATTCTCTTGCCTTCTTTCGCTAGGCCGGCAAATGCTGATGCATTGATAGCTTATATTCGTGCAGATTCACCGAATATTACGTTCTATCCACAAGAACTCCTGCCTCCAGAAGTATAAAAAAGCAAATCCTTTAATGGTTATAGTTAATATTAATAAGATCGGTATTAGGCGTACCCTCATTAACACTGGCTCAGCTCTCAACATTTGCGGTATAGATCTATTACCTAAGATTAATATTGATCCATCTTCTCTTAATACTTCTTATGTTGACATTCGTGGGTTCAATAATGTCGATCGACAAGCTCTAGGCATGACAATCATGCCTTTGAGGTTGGGACCTGTTACTATACCCACTCTTTTATATGTTATATCAGAGAAGTTAGCTTATAACCTCCTTCTTGGTAGATCGTGGATTCATGCTATGGGTGCAGTCTCGTCTGCCTTGCATAAATCTATTAAATTCATTGCTAGTAATCGAGTAGTCATAGTCAAGGCTGACCCTGAGGCTATGCACTTATGTGAGATGGTAGTTGTTGGTCAGGTTTCAGTTTTGCCTACTCTTATTCCTTCAGTGTCTTCTAATGTATCGATGTTTACTCCAGCAATACCTACTACAAAGGGTACTCTTGAAATAAATGTCCCTGAGGAAGATCCTTTTGAGGCAGGAAACCTTAAGTTTGTTCCTTCTACCTCTTCTCAAGAAAATGCATGTCTTGGTGATGGTTGGGGTCCTTCACACTTTACAGATTCCTTCATACAGGAATATAAAATCGACCCGATCCGCTTAGACCTTCCGACAACATCATCTACACCCGCTATTGAAGATGGTTATTCTTCTGTATCGCAGGATAATGTGAATGTGAACTGTAATGTTCTTAATGTTGATCCTCCTTCTGAGGAAGAAGATTACGCTTCTGCTAAGGAGGATACACGTGACAGTCTTATCAAGAACGGTGATGACAATCCCATAGAAGAGTATGTTCCCCCTTGCTGGAATAATGCTCTCTATGAGGATCCCCCTTCTTCTCATGATTTGCAAACACATTATGGCCCCGACTTTCAGCTCGTCTCTAAGTATGGCTATGACCGTAAAGGTTGTGGGCGTAATTAACAAAGCATACAGGTCCCTATAGAATTCGCACCTCCCAAGCGTAATCTAGGGCTTGGTTGCTCGAATGAACAATCTAAGCAGAAACCGCAGTTGAACGTTGACGTGATGTCCACTCAACCTCGTTCTCATGGATTGGGCTATCCTCCCTTGTAATGTCCCCTTTTCAGTGATGACCTTGTTTTGGACTGTTAGCCTATTTCCGGAAATCTATAGGCTATTCAATAAGCAAATTAGGATTTCCAGTGTTTCCTGCTCAGTTTGGATTACTGTGGTTTTGATGCTTTTTTACTATTTTTAGCAATGGCTATATTTAGTAAGTCTATTTTTGGCAGTATCATCATCAGCAGTGTTGTGCAGTTCATTATCCAGTTTTGGTAATATCTCAGTTTCCAGTTTGGTGGTGGTTTGTGCCTTGGACTAAGTTCATACTTAGTTAAAATGTGTTTTGGAGTTGTACCCCATGCCTAGCTTAATGACTTTAAGTGGTTTTTAAGTTGGGGCAATAAAGTAAGATACATTTAATATTGTATTAAATGTTTATTCATTAGCTTAAGT
This sequence comes from Sequoiadendron giganteum, assembly GCA_007115665.2. Classification (NCBI taxonomy): domain Eukaryota; kingdom Viridiplantae; phylum Streptophyta; class Pinopsida; order Cupressales; family Cupressaceae; genus Sequoiadendron; species Sequoiadendron giganteum. The sequence goes on from CM021109.1 coordinate 310,328,256, forward strand.
GGGACGACTTGAAGGGTGGAATAAAGAGTTTATTTGTTTTTTAAAATGAAGCCTTTTTGGAGAATGGTGTCCCTTTTGGGAAGAGGACAAGTTCTTGGAAGTTTGAATGTTTCATCTTCTTTTGGTGAAAGCTTATATATTGGCGCCTTTTTCTTTTGTATCTCCTCTCGGAAATTGAATAGTAAGGTTATGTTGTTGGTTTGAATCCAGAACTTGGCTAAGGGGAAGCTTAGCGAACTCAATCCATCCTTCGGGCCTGCAACTATGGCTTCCTAGGTCGATCATTATGGCATTATTTCACTTTGAAATACAAATGGAGCTTCAATTGTTGGAATCGAACAGGTTGTTGATGTAAAACCTGTTTTTGCAAGCTGTTGTTTTGGCCTGCCTGAAGTTGTTCCTTATTCATAGCTTCAAGTCAGATTTTTGTTTGGTTCTGGGTGTTAGCCCATGCTGTTCTACTATGGAGGGCACCCCTTTCTACAAGTTTCCAGATTTTATCTTTGAGTTTCTGATTTTTGAGAGGAGGTCGACCCTTCTTGGAGGTTGTACCTTCCTTCTTGTTTGCCTTGGGAATCGTGTCAGTTGTTTGTCTCTGTTTTGGGCTCGTTTTCTTAGTGGAGGTTGCACGCCTAGCTCTTAGTTGTTGATTGGTTGTGGTATGAGAGCTTTCTGAGCTGAATTGGAGAAGATACGTCCAATTTGGTGAATTCTATCCTTGCTGATCCGATTTTCTGTTACATCCCGAATTATGAGGTTACTATTTTCTAGTGATATAAAAGGTAGAGATGAATGTAATGTGAAATCTGGAGATGTTTTGCACCTTGTTATCAATATGTATGTCAGCTCATTTGACGTTGTTTCATTTGATGTTATTTCAATAGATGTAATTCATGGTAAAATACTGCATATATGTGACTATCAGGATAATGAATCTTGCTTTAAACTTGATATGTTTGTATAAGTATTGCAAATGTTATGAACAAGTAACTGCCGTGGTTTTGTGGCAATGGATGCAGGATCAGGAACCATTCTTCCAGGCGGAGGGGAGACATCATTCGGGAGAGGGGCTTGGTCGAGTAACCGGTAAAGTTGATCCGTTGAGCATACACACAGTTCACTGAGGGTTTTGGGAACTAAGTCAAATTGAGTTGTCATGTTAAGTCATCCTTAGGCTTAGGAGTTTTTGATTACTTCTTTATGTTGATGTTAAGTACAGCGTCGGTTTGCACTTTCCAAGAAAGATTATATTAAATATTATCTAGAGCCGACCTTATTTTGTGTTATATCCTTCCCTTGTTGACTGGCCGACCTAAGTCACATTTATTCATTTATCATTACTTGCTCAAAGGCCGACCTATATGAAGAGGCGCCAAGAAGGTATATATACAAGGTTACCTTTTGATGTTTATACACATTCGAATACACAAAAAAAGAAGTTCGCTATTTTGGCAGAGCAGAATTCGCAGTCATAGAAGAAGTTCATACTTAGAATTCGCAATCATAGAAGAAGTTCATTCTTGGATTCGCAGTCATAGAAGAAGCTCATACTTGGATTCGCATTCCTAGAAGAAGTTCATACTTGAACAGCAGATCATCATTACTGTAGTAGCAGACCGAGTTCAAGGAAGAGCACATTTAATTGTATCTAAGCATTAAGGAGAAGTGCAAATCCATTAGCCATTGTTGGGCTGTATTGTAAGCAGATTTATGTCACTATATTATCACATATATAAGAGAATCATTTGCTGGGTTTTTCTCCCTCAAGAGGAGGGTTTTCCCAGGGTATCTTGTTGTGTTCATTGTCTTATGTATTACATTTTTGTTGAATGATTTGTTATCTAATCTGATCTAAGAAACACTAACACTTTATGCTTTATGAGTGGTGTTACTTGATTGACTGACTTACTGTTCTGTGAACTTTGAATGTGAAATGTGAATTGATAAGTTATACTGATGCCTGAAATTTACGGTCAAATGTATATATACATGTTTGTAAAAATACGTGTATTAAGGGTACTCTAACTGGCCTATAATACACATAATTGGATAATTGACTATAAACATGTATAGATATGTTTTAAGTGTAAATATGGATATATTTATTAATATATTTAATATAGATATTATTATAGTTTTACCGATAATATAATATATTGATATATCTATTGTAATATTCGAATATTATATAGATATATTCATATATTTAAATAATGGTAAATTAAAACTATAATAAGTATATTAAATATAATACAAAATATATTTATAACATATAAATTAAAATGACTTTGCCTTGGAAATATTTGAAATGGACTAATACATTTTGTTGGCGTTTCAATTAGCACCTCTGGAGTGCTTATTGGAAACGGACAGCTATTGCAAGTGTGTTAGTACATGCTCTTCGGATTATAGAGAGGAAGATCTCTCTTTGCTGATTTTCTACTGTAAAAAAGGGGTGTACTAAGATTTCCTATCTTTTTTACTCAGCGGCAGGACACAAGGGTGCATAAACCAATGCGCCGTAGCTAAGCTTTTTCTCTGGTTTCCGCAGATCTTAACTACGACTAACTAAGCTTCTAAACTATCCTACCTCCTCAAGATAAACAGAGCATGAGGGCGTAGGAGCAAAATGGTATGGTTGGATCACTTGAATCCTCCGTCTCAATGGAATATGGCCGAGGCTCTGAACCTTCGGATATATACCAAGATAGGGCTCGATACAAGCAAACACTCGTTACGGTAAACTGGATCTGAGACTTGCCAAGGAGGAGGAACCCCTATCCGAGGTATAGGCTTGGAAGCAGCTCACTGGAAACAACAAGGAACGATGGCCTTTCTAACAGGATTCCCGAGGAGGTGACGACACCTGTCCAAAGTCTAGGCTGCAAGAAAGATCATTAAACAACATCAAACGATAATGATTGATGACAAAATATCCAAGGAGGCGACGACACCTGTCCAAGGAGGAGATTGAAACAATGCACTATTTAAAAACAAGACTTTGAATAACTCAAATAATTAGATCAATCAAGCTTGCACCATCTGATTTATTTCTTTAAGATTCTTCAAAGAATTACAAAGGTCGGGACAGCAAAGGCACGAAATCATGCACAATTGCGATCAACCAACGAACTCTCATCCAAGAGTGAACAGATATAAACAAGCGAACTCTGGCAACAGTGGCGCAGCAATTTTGCTAGCAAATAAAGGTTAAACAAATAAAGAACCTAAGGCTCTTATTTATAGGAACTCAAAGGAGTAGGCAACCCTAAAATCTCCTTGAGTTAACAAACAGTTCTTGCCAATCAGCAAGATATTATTCTATGTCTAAATGTAGGTGAGCAAACAGTTAACTGGAAATCTACTTCAGTTAACTGAAACTAAACAAAAGTCAAACTGGAAGTCTACCTCAGTTGACTGACACCTAACTAAAAGTGAACTTATGTTACAAATGTGTCTCCAAATAGACATCCACCTTTTGAGGAAATCTGAGATCCACAAATCGTGGGAGTCAAATAGACATCCTAGATTAGTGGGATCTGACATGCATGATCTGTGGAGATCTGGAGTCAACTTGGAAAGGGGCATCAAGTTGACTTCAGTCATCATTAATGCTATTTGGAGGGTAGGACGTCCTCCCTTGGTGCTTTACACCTCTTCACCACTGGTCAACAAAGTCTCTATCCAGTCATTGACCTCTTCGGCCTCCGGGCAATTAATGCTCTTCAAGATGACTATGTGGCGTCTAAGCATTTCTTCACCCGTCGTAAGCTGCTGATGATAGGTTATGCATTGGGCAGCTGCTTCATCTAACTGGACAGACATGGCTGCAATTTTGGCTAATTTGCAGCCATTGGGATCTTCAAGGAATGAAGATCGGATGACATCCTGGAATCGTGTCTGCACGGTTTCAAGTTCCACATATTCTCCTCCTTCCCGCTGATATTCTAACTCCGGGAAGGATATTACCAACGTTCTTGCGAAGTTGATAATATTGGCGACGAAGCGTCTATAGTCAATCAGCTCCACAGAGTTGGCATCATAGGCTCTCACCTTGTATGCCACCTGTTCTTTCCACTCAAAGAGATGGTGTTTATTTTCTGTGGTCGTAACTGATTCATATGCTTGTTGCAAATCAGCAACTGTCACCTCCTCTCTCGGCCTCTCTTGAGCTGCCTTTATATCTGACTTCTGGATTTCTGATCGAAGTCCATGTGCTCTGTCTCTCAGCTGATATGCTTCTGTCAACACACACCGCCCTTTGACAACAAACTCATCCACTTGACGTCTCAAGTGTTTACCGTATGTAATCAACTGATGATGGTTTCTTTCAGCTGGGAGATCCAACAGTCCTTGAGGCAAAGCCGAGGAGTTTGGAGTGTCATGTATCAAACTAGAAATGTACAACTTTAGCTGACGGATTTCAGCCTTCAAGGCTGCTTTGTCTTGTCCATCTTTTGTCATCCTTTCTTTGACACTCGCCGAGGCAATTCCAAGAAGGTCTGCCTCCACCTGTCGAGTGGTCTTTCCAAGGTTCACCTTTGAAAGCGTGAAATCCTCAACCCTCACATTATGTATATCTTTGTCTTCAGGTGGGGCAGCAGTCTCTATGATAACCTCGTTCTCTGCATTCTTTTCTACATGCGTCTGCTTCTTCAACTTCTTTACCGGCATGTCTTGTGGGACATGATGGAATTCAGAGAAGTCAAGCTGATAAGAAGGCCTCTCCCTCTTCCTCCCAAGCGAGCTTTCCAGCCAGATAGAATCTCGGCTAGCATCGCTGGGAGGAGGAACATAGGTCCCCTGAATGCTAGAAGAACGAGACTGTGCCGTGGCAATGTCTCGTGGTGGCGAGTCCAAATCAATAGGACTTTGTGACCTCTGTGATGGTGGTGAAGCTGGTGGCTCTGTTTCTATCACTGGCACCGCTTCTGCTGCAACTTCTTCTACAATGGTTTCCATCTCTACAGCGATTATTTCAATCACTGGTTCTTGTGTAGTTGCAGCGGTCTCAACTGTCTCAGGCAAATTGGTGGCTGTCTCCACCTGTACCTCTTGCCGGCTTGTGCTGGCAATTCCTTTTCTCCCCCATGTGCTTCCTGACATCCGCATTCCTTCTGGAGGAAAGCTCATCTTCTTCTGTCTGGGTTTCCTCCTAGACGTGGAAGGTAGTGTAGACTGAACCGCTGGCGGCTCTGATCGGGGAAGTACTACCTTCCTTGTCCTTTTACTGTCCAGGTAGAGTTGACTGTGTCGAACTACTCTACCCGTTCTTTCCTCAATAGACGTACTCTCTTTCGCGTACCAGTCTACCTTGCCGAGTGGTTGTGAATCCACTAGACCCGTGAAGAAGGAAGAAAGAATAACTTCTCCTTCGTCTTCAGATAAGCCCTCGATGTCTTCTGACATGAATTCTGCAATCTGCGAGAGCTTGAATCTGCTATGGTTCCTTCTTCTCACTTCGAACTCATCCTCGCAGTTGACCCAAAAATCTTCCATGAAAGGTTCATGTGATGATCTTTGCTCAAGGTGAGCTGCGAAGATGCCTCTGGGGTCATAGGATGGCCTCCTGTCGATGAGGTACTTGAGATTAAATCTCACTATTTCTTGGCTTATCAACCTTGCATCAGCTGCAGTTCTGCATCTGTAGAGTCCCATCTGAAGAGGAAAGTTCACTGCAGCCTTTTTCTTTACGCGAAGGTAAGAGTGAACATCGGCCAATTGCCTCAGGAATTCCATGAACACTACCCTATCTGAGGGGTAACGTGGCATCATGGCGGGGTGGCCATTATAGCCATACACGCGTATGTAGGTGAAAGTGGGGAATTGTATGAACCAATCCGCCCAGTCCACCATTGCTGCCTTAGCTGCTGGTGAAATACGCACGTGCATCTCATGGTCTAGCTCGTGCACGGTGTGCATAGTAAAAAGGTCATTTATTCTTTTGAAATGTCTTTCCGCTAGAGTGAACTCCAAGCGAGGAAAGTATTCTTGTACCTTTTGCACACCCAGGGTTCCCACAGTGTTTAATGTTCTGAAATCGCCTTGGAAGGCTATCAGGTAGACCAGGTATGAACACATGTGGAAACGGTGCTCTTCTAGAAATCCGGTGAATTGTTGGTGGAGTGTGTCACTGATCAGGGAGGCCCAGTCGTAACGTTCTTTTCTGCTGATTATCTTGCCAATAATGTAGAACATCCACGGCTGGAAGGATTTTCCCTCCTCTTGTCCAGTGACTCTGCTGAGTAGGGTGATTAGCACTCCGTACTCGTCTTTGAATTCTCCTCTACCAACTAATCTGGGCAAGCTGTTTCTCTTTGTTTTCAGCCAATGTTCAGCCATTATAAGCGAACACTTGTCTTTTGAAGCCTCGAATGCCTTTTCGCATTCTGTCACTGATATGACCTTCTTGGTAGGGCATGGTGGAATTGCAAAACAAGTCTCTATGTCTACCGGCTTCAAGCTGCAAATCACCCTCCCGTCAACTGACAGGATCTCTCTTGTAGTCGGGTTGTAATGCTTAGTGCAAGCAATTACAAGCTCGATGCTTTGTAAGGTGATTGGAATAGATGCTGCTTGAAACAAACCGGATTCTTCGATGTTCTGCAATGTGATTTGATTCATGCCCTCCAAGTCTTCAGAACTGACCTCTGGATTTTTCTGCCATAAGTCTGTATCAGTCGTTTTCAGGTAATCATGGTATAAGACTGTTTTGGTCTTGTATTGTACCTGAGAGTACTGCATTCTGAAAACCTTGAATATTGACTGGGCACTTGACCCTGTTCTGACACTTTTCTGGAACTGCTAAAAATAGCCTCGCCGGGGGTAGTTTTTACGAAAAAATCTGAGACATGGGTTTTGTTAAGAATGATTTTCTAAACAGACCCAGATCGTCAGAAATTCGAAAAAACGAGTTTTTCTTTGACATGCAAGAGCCCTTCGGTGGCAGAGGCAGCAAGGGCACCAGAAAGTGATTTTTCTCGAAAAAATCTAACACATGGGTTTTGTTCGTGCTTCAGAGCCAAACAAACCCAGTTTGTCCGTTTTTCAATATTATGACTTTTTCCGGAAACCCTAAAAAATAGGGGCAGCAGGGCTACTTTTTCTGAAAAAATCTACCATGTGGGTTTTGTTGAAAAAGCTGTGCTGATCATACCCAAGTTGGTCAGATCTGTGAAAATCTGTCGTTTCCTGTGACATGCAAAAGAAATATAGACAGAAGTAGAGGAAATAGACAGAAGATGGATTGGAAGTTATAAACTGCCACTTTGCAATAATTTGTCTCTGGAAGCAATCTTGGGAGAAGAATGCTTTTACTGCCAATGATCTTCAAAAATATTGAAGATCCGTTCAAAACCCCTGCCAGATCTTGAAAACTTGTTCTTGGGAGCTACTTGATGTTTTATCCTTCAACCTGCAAAAAGAATAATGAGGAAAGGGACGCCTAGCATGAATATAAGGCAATTAGGGTTAAGATCCACAAAGTATGGAAGATAACTCATCATTCAGTCCTGATTTGGAGTTCCAAAAGATGATTTCCACTGATTGTGGAGTGTTTTTCTCTTTTTTGGCTCCAAATTTGCTAACTCAAGTCAACATTTCTGTTTGACTTTCCTTTAGGCGTCCAACCTTGAGTTTGATCTTTTTTGCCTATTTTGCAAGCTGAAGTGCTCCTGTTTGATCTTCGATTCAGGTTGCTCAGTTGATCTCGAGCAGTATCTGACAGTTCTGTTGTTGAGGCAGGATCAGTGTGATTAGATATGCCTGGGAGAGGTTAGCTCAGAAAACTGAGTTTAGGTCTCCAGAAAGAAGGGCGCCTTTTCTTGAAAGGGGCGCTTTTGACAATGCCTTAGTCAATTTTCACTGACTCGTTCTTCGTTTTGACCTTTTCAGACCCTTTTTGCTTTGATCTGACGTTCCCGATGTTTGATGAATCAGATGATTCTGCTTGACGATGCGTCGGGTAGCTGGTTCAGTCTTGTTCACGATGCCTGACTTTGCAGTGGAAGCTGGCAAGTTTTGGGCTTCCAAACTAAAGGGCGCCCCTGGCCAGCAGGGGCGCTTTTAGCTTTTGCTTGGTTTCATCTTGGTTGTGGACTGCCAGTCTTTGACCTTCTCCATCAGTCGATTGATTTGTCGGAAGTTCTTGCTGATAGTCTCGCTGACGAGATAGGTCATAGCTGAGAAGGTCATCTTGGGAGGTAGTGAAGATTCCGGCTGAATCTGGACACCTTTAGGAAAGGGCGCCTTTCCTTGAGAGGGGCGCTTTTAACCATGCCTTAGCCATTTTCTGGCTTATCTTTCCAGTTTTTCAAATTTGGCTTTTTCTGCTTGATCTCGTCTCGTGATCGTCTGGTGTGTCTTGTGGACTTGCTGTTAGATTGATCACGTAGCCGGGAGGAAGCTGGAAAGATATCATGTATAAAGCTACAGCTCTTGGATTCATCTGATGTCTGCAACTGAGGGGCGCCCCTGGCCAGCAGGGGCGCTTTTACCTTGAAGCTTTCAGATTTGGCACTTCTGTCGTCAATGGATCCTCCATACTTCGCTGACGGTTGGTCAATGATTGCTGAATCAGATAATCTTGCTGATTGTTTCGTTGTCGAGCTAGTATGAAAGTGAAGAGGATGACTGTTTTGACACTGCCAGATGATTTGATTTGCCCTCTGAGGTTCAAGGGCGCCTTTCTTCAAGAGGGGCGCTTTTAGCCACTGTAGACTGTGTTTTGCCTTGGTAGACAAAACGTGCACCTTCCAGACTTAGCCAAATTTTGGCCTTTTCCGTTTTGAGAATCTCCTTCGTTGAACGTCATCATTTTTATCTTTTTCCGCCATGGTTTCTTCGTTGAAGCTTTTGAGGTTTAGCTTTCAGCACCTGGTACTGGCCAATCTGCCATTAATGGCTGCGGAGCTCCTAACTTTGTTCCTGAAAAATAGAAATAGACCCACCAGAGTAAAACATATTTTTTGATAATTCTGACTTGATCAGTGTGATCGTGAAGGCAATTAATCCTATCAGAATTATTTTCAATCATTTCCGGGAAGGTCCTATTTTTTAGGGTTTCCATAAAAATAGGGGTGTAAAACCCTAATTTTCGTTTTTTCAAAATTTTAACCATAGGTTCCTTGACAGAAACCCACAAGGATTTCATATTTGGTTTGACCTAAAACATACTTTAGATGGCATTTTTACGTTGTTTAGCTCAATTTAAGCAGAATGCCAAAAATTTCATTTTGGGTATAACACATTTATCATATGGAATAAAGGTAATTCCAAATTTACGAACCATTGGAAAATACGTGGGAAGTATTATTGGGAAAAGGTATTACGAAATTTATTCACCATTGGAAATACATGGAAAATATTAAAGGAAATTTATATGTTTCAAACTATAGACTTTTAAATATTTAAAGTAAATGTGTTTGAATAAACTGAAATTCGTGGATTTCTTCATGGGAAGAAAACGTGCGACTGTGAGAAGCAGAAAACAATGGAAAATGGTGAGGAAGAATCCTGTGCCCAGCTCGCACGCCTTGGACCTAGTCACGACTACTAAATACGCCACCATTCTGGGACGCGTGGGCAGAAGGAGGCCAGGTGCTGCGTGTGTAACCTTGACAGTTTCGACTGTGAACTTTAAAACGCCACTGTTCATTCATTCCACCATGTTTGAGTGTCATGTCCCCAAAATAGCAAATACCATAAAGACCAAGTGTTAAAATACTAATAAATTAATAAATAAAATAAATAGAAATATTAAGATTAAATATAAACTAAATGTGTATCGTATCAATATAAACATATATAAATAACAAATATAATAATAATATATAGGCAAATTATTGTTATTACATTCTAGTATTAAATAACTTAATATCAAAAATAATAACAATAAATAAATATTATAATCATTACACATCAAAGATTGTAATACATTAGAATAAAATAATAATAAGCTATTAGCAAATTGGTTTTAGTATTATACTTTAATATTAAAATAGGTTCTATAAAACATCAAAATAAAATAATAAAGTAAGTATATAAATCTGAAATGTCGTAATTATAGTAATAATATATTATTTTCAAATATAGATATTATTGTGATAATAAGTCTTTAAGGGCAACAATTAAATCTAACAAAGGGATATATTTTATGAAAAGTCACCTCTTTCACCAAACAATGCATTCCCCCCATGAGTCACCTACCTTGAATGGTATAAATAGAAGGAAGGAAAGTAAGGAAGAGGGAAAAAACATGGAGAAACAAAACAGCAGCAACAATGATTGTTATGCAATGGAATATAGAGTCATTTAATATAAATATATATATATATTATTTAATAGGCATACAAGTATATATGCATAGATATAGATAAATCTTATCTTATAATGAATAATATCATTATCAATGAATAAAGAATATATATGAATAAGGAGAGAATATATATATATGGGTAAGTAGATAGGGGAATCATTGGTGAATATACAATAATGATACTTGCAACAATTATTAAGCCTTATAAATAATGATGGCTCTTTAATATAAACATAAGTAGATTATGCATATTTTGTCCTCATCCTATGATCAATCTAGTATAAGGTTGAAGGAAGACGATTAAGGAATAATGAGTCATGGGAAGACATAGCCAATTAGGTGAGATACATCACTTAGCTTTAATATTTAGTCTTTATATCCTGACATATAATAAATGGTATGCAATGTCCATCAATTTTATAATGTAAATAATCTCTATTCTACAAAAGGGTATTTCCCAGGCTAAACTCGCAGCTGGGGCATGCCTAGTGCGACTGGGTGAAACTAATTGGAACCACTGGACTGTGTAACCCCGGGTTTATGATTGATCGACCTGGTCATCAACATACTTGGGAACAGTAACTATAAATAAACCCTTGAAAATATATATGATCCCGCCAAGAGAGCTGAGTCATGACCTAAGTGGTTTGTCTGTAAACCCCATCTAGGCTTCCACCCCGTTGGCCCTAAAATCTGAGTTGGGCATACTGCCCCGTTGGCTCAAGGCAAGGGTTGGGTCCCGGAGGGATGGGGGATTCCACATATAATTGCCCCATTGGCCTAAGATAACGGTTGGGCAATAAAAGGTGGTAGACCGTTGGCCCTTAGGGATTCTTCTCTCCTGATGGGTTAAGCGACTTTTCTTATGTTTGTCAATTTGCAAGTATGATTATGTCTGCATAATTGCATTATGATTGTCTTATTTTTGATATCTAGATATTAATGCTAATGGACATGTGTCAATATGGATGAATACAGGATCCCAATCTAGAGTTATGGAATTATGAGAATACTCATTTGGAAGGAAGAAACCCTAATCCTAATCAACAAATGAATTCTAGGGTAAACAAGTGAGTCCTAAGACAAGGTTGGGTAAGGTACATTACATTGAGGGCATTTTTAGTGACTACGCCTGTAGGTGGCTGTCTCACGAATTTACCATGTAAGAGTTGAAGCATTCTTCGAAAATGAGGTTGATTCATCTCTTGTTTTGCTGAGTACCTTGCTATATGATTGCCACTGCATATTTTGACAATGTCAATAGGAGAGGTGTCGAATTCTCATGCCTACAATGTAGTAAACATGAGAATTCGAAACCTATATAAGAGGTTGCTCTCATTGTTAAATTTACCACTTTTCCTCTGCATTTGCAATTACGAATTTCATGTGTTGCGAGAGCCATATTTCACCATCATTGCTCTTTGCATTTTCTGTGAGTTGCAATTCATCATTGCTGTTTAGTGTTGTGAAAGCTATATTTCACCATCATTGTTGTTTGCATTTTCTATGAGCTGCAATCCATCATTGCTGTTTAGAGTTGTGAGAGCCATATACAATTTTGCTGAGAGCCATATATTATCTTGCTGTGACTGTATTGCTGAGAGCTACATTCCCTCTTTACTGTACTGCATTTACCTGAGAGTTATACTTGTTCATGCTGTGAGAAGTATCTGGTAAAGACTGTGAAGGACGGTGGAAGAAGAGCAGAAGCTACCAATCGAACTCATTTCGCAGCAAGGGAATCAGGCATGAGAAATGTCTTTTTAGAATTTTTGTCATTTGAATTAAAAATGGGTTTATTTGCTTGCTTTGATTATGCTTTGCATAATGTTATGAAATAGGAAAGGAAGATGTTAGAAGGTCTCTGTTTTCTAAGGAATGATGTTGAAATGAAATAGCTTAATTTCATTAGAAAAGGCTTATTGAATTGGGAATAACTCGTTTCATAGTGAAAGCATGGAATAGCTTAAGAGCTTGTTGAAATGAAATAGTACAATTTCATAGGGAAAACCTTGTTGAAATGAAATAGGTTAAATTCATAAGAAAAGCTTGTTAAAAGAATAGCTTGAAAAAGAAGTGTTTGAATACTTTTTAATAGAAGTATATTATGAATTGTATTACTTGAATACTGCTTGAACTCCTTATATAAAGGAGAAAGGAATTAGTTATTAAATACTAGGTCAAGGATGGAATCACTACCAAGGTAGTCTAAAGCTTAAGTTATAGGGATAACTGGGATAAGCTAAAAGTACTCTTAGGATAAAGATTTCCTGATTAGGAGGAATGGTATAAAGACCTTGTTGACTGCATTACATTTCCTGATTAAGTAGTTTGCTTGAAGGTAGGTTGTCTGAAACAGGATATACCTCCCTTATGTAGCTATTGAAGTAGAATGTCTCAAGGTAGGTAATCTGAAACAGGATATACCTATCTTATGTAAATATCTTAGAAAAATGTTGTAGGTTAGTCTAGGATTAAAGATTATCCAAAGGTAAAGGACGATACCTATGCGTAGTGTAAAATAGTCTTAAATCAAATCGGCCCTGGATAGTGTATATGATAGATGACCTTCATTTGAAGTACTGAATGAGAATACTTTGGCGAAAGTAGTGGAAGGTACGACATCCACTTAGATGTGAGATAGTTGAGACTACACTGTCAGTTCATTGTGATCCATCATGCTAGTTTGGGATTGTGAAATAGCAAGTTCTTAATGTATAGGACACAGCACTATGCTCAATTGGGTTGTCGCAGCCGGTTACTTTACCAATCTCTTCGTTCGAAGGGAGGGCCATCTATTGAATGATAGATGTGCGGGGGACCGCATTAACAGTCCGTGGTTGGCGGAAAAGCGCCTGAGTGATGTTTCTCCTTCCCAGCAGGCGACAGATACACCAAAATTTGTAAGGAAGGAATCCTGGACCATCTTACTACTATTTGTGCAAAAAGCTTACAAGCGATGTATGTAATTGTTTTACTTTTGTACTCTGAATTATATTTGCAATGGAAATGGAATCCATGTGGAAAAATATATTGTAACTGGCATGTAATTATCAATAAAGAAAGGAAGAATTTTATTGTAATGTCTTTGTTACTTGTTAAATTTATATGTTTGAAGTGAAATGTGAAAAAATTTTAATTACCCAAGGATGGGGTCGTTACATGTGCTATCAAAGCTACCAGGTTCTGCACTGAAACCTATGAGCTCATTACGCAACAACGCGTAAACCTTGTCAGGAAACAAAGGTTGAAAAGTTCTTATGCCATAACGGCAAGAGGAAAGAACTTAGTAAAGTCAAAAGGAAGATGTGAACCTTAGTAACTTGTGAAAAGTGGGACTACTTAAGAACTGTCTCTGGAATCGGATTTATGATATTACCTAGAATTGCGGAAGATTATGCAATTAGGTTATGTAGGAAGGTTAGGAAGAATAACCAGTAGATACCTTTATCCAACGAAACATATTTATATGATTCTAAGGGAAAAGAAGGAATAAGAAAACCTTTGAATTATAGCAATCTACAATTGTAAAAGAGTCAGGAAATCTTGGATAAGTGTAAACTCTACGAATCTATGTATGCAAAGTCAACATAAATTAGATTGTTCAAAGCTGGGTATGAACGAATGAAGGATTCTCAAGGTTGGAGAACTCATGACTTAAACTCTTGAGTTAAGATCAAAATCTTGTTAAGAGTTAGTACCTAGGAGTTGAGAAAAGACCATAACGGTCAGAGGAAACAATCAAGGACATGAGCAAGGTTGCTCCAGCCAAAATCAATAAGGTCATTGAAATTTTGAGACCAAAACAACTTTGGTATCTAAAAGGCTAAGAGAGGACAAGATTCCAAGCATTGGAATAAGGATTTATGAAAAGGTGGGTATGAGAAAGAAGCCCGAAATCAGGATAGTTTTAAAAACGGGTTTGGATAGAACATGGATAGGTTGAATTATAAGTAGAATTCACTAAACATGAATTACGAAAATCAACATATGTTTAGTAGTTCCAAAAGGAAATGGAATGCAACATGACACTATGTGTTAGAACACTTGAAGTTGCAAGGAAAGTAACACTTGAGTTGAAAAAGAAAAGTACATGAAAGGTGTGCCATGAGGCAAGAGAAGGCAATGGAACGTCAAACAACTAAGAAAAACAAACCCTTTCCAATAAAGCAAGTAATTGCTAGGAGTTTAACGTGAGTAGAATGAAAATTGTGAAAACACTAAGGGGGGAAGGAAGAGAGTGGATTGACTCAAGTACCCCACCAAGCAAAAAAAACTTGGTTATGTTCTCAATATAGAAGAACTAAAGACTTCTTTGCAAGTCATAAGGATAAATGAAAATTATCTCCGCAAATATCTTAACCATTTACGTGGGAATTAAAGGTAGCATGAGATCAAAATAGGTTATCACTTAGTCAAAGGAAAGGATAGACTATTGTTGGATATAAAAGAACCTATGTGTCCAAAATTTGGAAGATTGGAGAATGGAACGAGGAAAATAATGTCAGAGATAGGACATCGGAACGACAAAGGGAATTGTCGGATGACAAACCACTATAACCTAGAAAAAAAAAAAAAATAGAGTAAGAGATTGCAAGGAATGTTGCAAGGTAATGTCTAGTATGCCAGGAAATGAAGACCGGGTGTCATCATAGGTAGGACATGTAAACTCTCTTATTCTATAAGGAAAATGGGAGAACATATGACAAGTCAATCTTGCTATGTTAGTAGAACTAACATAATGTTCTAAGTGGAAAAACTCATCAAAGAAACCAATACCTTTTGGAAAACTTGACTTACAGGATTTGGTCCTAAATAATATATTGTGGTTAAGTAGTTGCTTAGTAAACCTGAAGGGTTATTTCAGTCTAGCAAAAAAAAAAAATGATAGGGTTGTATAAACCATAATCATACCATGAGACATTTGTTTGAATAAATGTGCAATATATTATTATAGTCAAAAAGGTAAAATGGTGGACTAAATCTTGAATGATTTGTAAACTTCTAAAATTGAAGTTTAGACCATTAAATGGAAAGAAAGGAAACTCTGTTAAAGCTGAAAAAGGCTTGGGTATAACCATAGACTTGATAGAATGTCAAAAAGGAGCTATGGATCGAAGTCATCAGCGGAAACCTTATTGATAACAAAGCTTAAGTAGAGCAGTATCAAAATTGACAAGTGTCTAGGAGCAAGGTTATGCTCGAGGTGGACAAGTAATCAAGGGAAAGTACTTTATGGTAAGGATAATGAATGTGTGAGTGCCGGATGGACTCGGTTTATGAGTTGTCTAAAAGTATAAACACAAACGAAAAGAATTAGACCCACGATGTAGTGTACAATACATCGACATTCCTCTTCCATTTGGATTATACTAAAGATAAATTCATGGGCCAATGAAATCCGATCACTAAATATAGTTATTATTATATATTGGATGTTTTTATGAAATAAAGCTCTTTGGGAGAGTGAGTATGTGTGAAGCATACAAAATTTCCCTATGCGATAGTAAGGACACTTGAAGCAAGGTCTAGGAAGAGTAAGATTACTTCATAGGTTGAATGTTTTGTAAATCTTGCATATTTTTGGAATTGTAAGTAAAAGTTTATTTGATTTTAACTGTGTGTTAAAAGGCTGTAAGATCATCGGGGACGATGATTCACAAGGGGGGAAGTATGTTACATCCCGAATTATGAGGTTACTATTTTCTAGTGATATAAAAGGTAGAGATGAATGTAATGTGAAATCTAGAGATGTTTTGCACCTTGTTATCAATATGTATGTCAGCTCATTTGACGTCGTTTCATTTGATGTTATTTCAATTGATGTAATTCATGGTAAAATACTGCATATATGTGAATATTAGGATAATGAATCTTGCTTTAAACTGTATAAGCATTGCAAATGTTATGAACAAGTAACTGTCGTGGTTTTGTGGCAATGGATGTAGGATCAGGAACCATTCCTCCAGGCGGAGGGGAGACATCACTCGGGAGAGGGGCTTGGTCGAGTAACCGGTAAAGTTGATCCGTTGAGCATACACACAGTTCACTGAGGGTTTTGGGAACTGAGTCAAATTGAGTTGTCATGTTAAGTCATCCTTAGGCTTAGGAGTTTTTGATTACTTCTTTATGCTTTATGAGTGGTGTTACTTGATTGACTGACTTACTGTTCTGTGAACCTTGAATGTGAAATGTGAACTGATAAATTATACTGATGCCTGAAATTTACGGTTAAATGTATATGTACATGTTTGTGCAAATACGTGTATTAAGGGTACTCTAACTGGCCTATAATACACGTAATTGGATAATTGAATATAAACATGTATAGATATGTTTAAGTGTAAATATGGATATGTTTATTAATATATTTAATATAGATATTATTATAGTTTTACCGATAATATAATATATTGATATATCTATTGTAATATTCGAATATTATATAGATATATTCATATATTTAAATAAAGGTAAACTAAAACTATAATAAGTATATTAAATATAATACAAAATATATTTATAACATATAAATTAAAATGACTTTGCCTTGGAAATATTTGAAATGGACTAATACATTTATCATATGGAATAAAGGTAATTCCAAATTTACAAACCACTAGAAAATACGTGGGAAGTATTATTGGGGAAAGGTGTTGTGACCTTTTTCACACATCACCCCATCCAAGATGGGGACCCCCTAATTTTTGCTCCATTTTGGTCTTTTGGCTTTGGTTAGTGCGTCTCTCTCTCTATCTCTGGTCCTTCCCGGAATGTCCTATCGTCTGACCCAGGTTGAAGTATTGGTTAAGTCTGCATAATTAGGGTTTTCATCCTTCAAGCTTATTTAAGGTCAAACTAAGTTATAAAATTGAAATCTAGGCTTGGTACTGCAATCACAAAGCCTCCTGCAAAGTCCCACTGAATTTTTATCAAATTCCGACAACTTGCTATTTTTAGTAAGTATTCAATTTGGGGCTATTTTGTCGAAATTTTGGAATTCTATCAGTTCCACCACATTCAGGTAACATCAAGCTGTTTGCACGTAAATTTTGAGTCAGATCGGACAATTTGCTATTTTTAGCAGCTCGGGCTTCAGGAGCCATTTTCAGGGGTCAAACATATGATTCTTCATTGCATGTCCAAAGATTACTTCTGGGTTCCTCGAAACCTTCGCAATGATATAACATGCAAACCGAGACGATCACTTTCAGAGTTCAGCCTTCGGAGGCTATTTTTAGGGTTTGCATGTAGAGTTCTCTGACGCATGTCCGGATATTCCTTCTGGGTTTTTCAAGAGCTACGCAACAGTGTGACATGCGAGCGGAGGAGATCAAATTTCGAGGACTTACTATTTTTAGCCAGTGCATGCATGCAAACCAGTTTTCTGGGTTTTTCTGGGTTTCTTGAGATCCCACAGGCAATATGACATGCAAAATCATTCGGCAGTGGATGAGTCACTTTTCAGGCAGTTTCTATTTTTAGCGGGTACACTCTGGCAGCCGCCTAACACTCCAGTTCAGCAAGCAGAACGACATGCAAAAGGAACGAAGTCAAACGGAGACCGTTCGGGATACATGCAGGTCAAATTAGGGTTTCCACTTTTATAGGGGGTGAAATCCAGAAGTTGTCAAAACGAAGCACCTCACCAACATCAGCACACTTCAAGGTACCTGCTGGCAAAATTTGAGCGAAATCGGAGAACTTACTATTTTTAGTAAGTCAGAGCAGGGCTATAAATAGCAGGTCTGCACCCGAGGTTGGCATCAGAGCGACACTCAAGTTCTCAGGATCAGGCGTTGCAAGTTTCAGGTCAAACGAAGCCATGGAAGTCAGAAAGTCAAGAACTTACTATAAATAGCAGGTGGCTATAAATAGCAGGTCAGGGCAGAGAACTAGCAAAACAAGTTCATAGGGCAAAGAGTATCATATGGTGAAATTTTCAGGCAAAACAGAGCTATAGGGGTCGAAAATCAGGGGACTTTCTAAAAATAGCCTGACTTGCCCAAAATAGACGATGAAGACGAAGGCAGGCAGAGGTATAAAAAATATTCTAAGTATGGGAAATGAAAGCTCATGTGTCTAAATGCGCCCTCAAGTTGTTGAAGACACTTCAAAAAAAGATTTTCTAAGTCAAAAACGAAAGCTCACCCCATGAAATGCGCCCTCAAGTCAAAGCTTACATGTGAAAAACGCCTAAGGCACGAAAATAAAAGTAACCTACCTCATTTGCACCCTCACCTTGAAAGGATATTGAAAATGCTGGAAAAAGTTCTAAGGCACAAAATGAAACTAGGCATGTGGAAATGCGCCCTCAAGGCAAGTGAGAAGACTTTGAAAATTGTCTAAGTCACAAAATGAAAGTAGAAGGTGTAAAATGCGCCCATGAGTTGAGAGGATCTTAAAAACGCCTAAGTGTTTGAGAATGGAAGCATGGCACATCAAATGCGCCCTCAAGTCAGAGCTTACATGTGAAAAATATTCTAAGGCAAAAACGAAAGCACCACCCTCAAAATGCGCCCTCACCTTGGAAGAATATTGAAAATGTTGGAAAAATATTCTAAGTGTGAAATTGGAAGTCACACATGCCAAATGCGCCTTCATTTGAAAGCACCACCCTCAAAATGCGCCCACCATCGAGACCTCTTGAAAATCTTCTAAGGCATCGAAAATTTTCTAAGTGGCAAAATGAAAGTAGCCACCTCCATTTGCGCCCTCATCTTGAAGCCCGCCATGCTATTTGCGCCCAAGGATATTGAAGGCTAAAAAACGCCTAAGGCATAAGATGGAAGCTCCCCTAGTGAAATGCGCCCATGATAAAGTGAAAGCTTCCTATGTTAAATGCGCCCACCTCCAAGAAAGGGAAAGGAAGTCTAAAAACGCCTAAGGCATTGAAATGAGAGTAGAGGGGTGGAAATGCGCCCTCACATGAAAGCACATCACCTTAAATGCGCCCACCTCAAGGAGTGAAGACTTGGGAAAGCTTCTAAGTGTTAAAAAAAAATGAAAAATGCTACGTCCAAGTGAAAGCCTCTAGGCTAATTTGCGCCCAAGGTAAAGTGAAAGAATTTCTAAGTGGCCAAAGCAAAAGTAGAAGGTGTAAAATGCGCCCACCTTCAAGAAGGGAACTTTGAAATTTCTAAGGCACAAAATGAAAGTGCAACCTATGAAATGCGCCCAAAGGTGAGTGAAAGCCTTGAAGAAAAATACTAAGGTGTTGCAAATGGAAGCTCACCCTCTCTTTTGCGCCCATGAAAGGAAGAGATTTTTTTAAAAAGTTCTAAGGCATGGAGACTTTTTTTTAAATAAAATAAAATGCCAAGGGGAAATATACGCCTAAGGGGGGTGAAGATTTAAATTTTCTATCAGGTGTGTGAAGTGAAGAATGTCTAAGGCGTGGGAATTAAAAATTGAATAAGATCAAATACGCCTAAGGGAGAAAAACGATTTTAATAAAATTCCTAAGTCATGGAAAATAAAACACCAGAAGTATGAAGATGTTCGAAATTTTCCTAAGTGAAATAAGTATTTCACTAGATAGAAATACACCCTTGGCATGAAGAGTTTAATAGACAATATGAAAATTTTCCAGACATTTAAACGGGGTTGACGACTTGATGAAGTATTTTCTAAGTGAAAATTAAATGAACCTGTTTAAAATGCACCCATGAGTTAACAGAGTTTAAAATTAATTTCCTAAGGGAAATTTTAAATAATCTCGGAGGATGAATTATTTCGAGCAAGCGAGTGATTTTAAATCATCCGGAGTTAAGTATTTCAAAGAGAGAATTTAAAATATCTAAGGCAAATTTTATGAAATTGAGGGTTTAAATGACAGACATTTTAAAAGTTGCAAATAAATTTACAACTCCCACGAATTTTTCGAGTTGAATTCAATTAAACACTGCGAGATTTTAAAGTGGGATTTTAAACCAAATCAAGTGATTTTTTCTCGCAAGTTGTTTAAATCACCAAGAGTCAACTGGCAGACCAAGAGGAAAAATTTGAATTTTTACAAGGAAGGAATCATTATTAATGGCAACTGCCATAATGACTGGCTGACGACTAGCCCACTACTGCGCTTGAATTAGAAGATTCCGAACGAAGAGAGTGGAAAATTGATGAGGGTGCTAAAAATAGCCCCAGCCTTACTTGGCAGGATTCTTCGAGAAGAACTATTTAAACAATCTCTTCTCTCATTTCTCCTCACATTTTTTGAAGTTGCTGAAGAAGTTCTTGGGAGATTGAAATATTTTCGAAGTTGTTGAGGAGAGAAATTCTTTGAGAGTTTATTTTATTTCGGAGTGTTGAGTTGCTGAAAGTGCGAAGTGCTGGAGAAATTTTTATCTGCCGAGACTCTTTCTTTCGAAAGCTGAAAGTGTGTTGCTGCAATTTCGAAGTTGAAGGTTGAAGTTGTTTTCCGGAGTTGCTGGAAGATTTATTTGTTGAAGTTGCTGTAGAGTGTTGAGTTGCAGAAATTTATTATGTGCTGAAGATCTTATTCTCGGAGTGCTGAGGAAGTTTTTTTTGGAGCTGCAAAAGAGTTGCTGCAGATTTTATTTATTCGAGCTGCTGAAAGTTAGTTGCTGTTGAAGTTGAGAAGAAGTCGAAAGTTGCTGAGGTTAACGGAAGTTGAGGCAAAACATTTAATTTATTTTGTGTTCAGGAAATAACCACATCGCTGAAAGTTAGTAGTTGGCTGTGATTTTCTTCGCCAATCGGAAGTGCAGTCGTTGAAAGCTTATTTATAAGCTCGAAGTTTTTACACAGTACGAGGTTTGGAGTTAGATAATTATGCTGAAGAATTTTATTTTCGAAGGCTAACTCCACATCCGCAGCCGTCTCGGAGGCTATTTTATTCTATTAAAAATCTGCAAACTAACTTGTTATTATTCTATCTTATTCTTGCCGATGGCTGGAGCAAAGGATGTTGCTGGAACAAGCATAGCCGCAGGCAGAGCTGCAAACACTGAGACGGCCAAGGCTAGCTCATTCCGGCAGGCAATGATTAAAAGGCTCGCCAAGTCATTTCTTCCAAAATCGGCAATTGTCTCCAAGCTGGCAGGGTTAAGTGACACCAACCTCAGGTCATTTAATCTAAGTGCACTCAAGTCTAGGATGTACGGACTGGGAGGCCATCAACCATCAGTCACGACACATAACATCATGAAGAGTGGTATCTATGCAGCCGCTGGTTTTCCACCAACAATTCAGTGCCCGGAGCTAATTATGGAGTGTGCAAACCACTACAAGCCGGAGCGTAGAACCATTGTCTCGCCGGATGGCAAATTGCTTGTCAACTTCACGCCAGATGCCATCGGAGAGGCATTTGGGATTCCTACTGCCGAAAAGATGCTCTACAGATCAAAGGAGAGGGCGGATAAAATGTACTCCACCTCCTTCGAGAGGGTTGCTGCGGTCATCAACAGAGTTTGGATGTAAAAGCCAAAGCCACCTCGCACTAGACTCCCAAAGCAGATAATTGTCGAAGATGTAAAACAGGAATACTGCGACTTGATGATGATGCTGAGCCGAGTAAATGGGAGTGCACAAGCCTACTTCTTCGAGCCATGGATGTTCTACTTCATCGAGATCATATTGGAGGGAAAGGAATGTGTTGACTGGGCAAGAATGATCAGTGATAACATAGATGAACAGTTCAGGAGCCTGAGGGGGACGAAAACCTTTTACATGAGCTCGTATGTGATATATATGCTGGCAAGAATGACCAAGTATCGAGGGATTACATACAAGGAGCCAATAGGCTGTGCACCTGATCAGTTCAAAATCCATGAGGCCTGCACACAGTTGCATCTAGCTAACCCTGCCAGTTACAAACGAGCTAATGATGCATTCACAATGCACATCACGAGGACCCTTCAGCGGAGAACGCAGCAAAGAATATCCAAAGAGGCACAAGCATTGATCGAGGAATACGGATATTGGCTCATCCAATTTCCGAAATTCACTTACATTAGGCTGCAGGGGTTCACTTCGTATCCATACCGGCTACCGAGGTACCCCACCGATCACATTATAATGCTGGAAATATCTAGGCAGTTGATCGCCTATGATAAGATTCAAAAAAGAAGAAGAAGGGTGGACTTGACTTTCCTATTGCCATGGGAAATTCCACTGAGGTGTGTCCCTCCTTGCAGGCAGCTCGAGAGGCAGAGGATGAGCTGCAATTCTACCATCTGTCATATCACACAGGCAGACAGGATTTTGATCCGTACAGAAACATCCGAATGATACAGAACGTCGAGTACCGACACAAGGCCCACATTGAAGACTTTTGGGCAAATGCTGTTGATGAGGTTGAGATAAGGAAAAGGATGTTTTCCAGGCTTCCCCTCAAATTGATCAGGGAATGTGAGATCATTCCAGTTCCCGACCAGGTGGAAGAGGATGTCAACGTTATGCAACCCGACTATGGTTCAGTCAGGGATACTTCGGTCCCACCACCTGATTGGTTCGAGCCAGAAATCATGGACTTGGACACGCTCTCTATTCCGGTGTTGACTTTCACAAGGGCTTGGGTCGATAGACATGCATGCAGACTTAAGAGCAGATCGATCGCCCTTACTTATAGCTTGATGGGTGACCCAAGGCCGCTATCGGTGAGAAGGGGAAAACAGGTTGCTCAAACACCGGAAGCACAAGTAGAAGTACCAACCCAGCCGATACCGTTGAGGATGGAACAAGCATCACCTATGCACTCACAAACTCAGTCTTCGAGTTTGAGAGTGATTTCATTATTTGTTGATCAGAGGGCAGGATTGGGTGAAGGGCGGGAGCTTGAGGAGGTGGATCAACCCAACATCCGAGAATCAGATAGTATAAGCGTCAGTGCATCCAGGGCTGGCCGACAAGAGGAAGAAGAGGAAACAGTGGCTGACACGCGTTTCCAACAGATGTTGGACATGACATTGGAGGAAGAGGAAAACACAGAACAGGGGACCCAAGGGTCAGGAGATACGCAGCTCGTGGAGGATGATGAGCCCGAGCAGAACAGTGCAAGAAGAGAAGAAATGCATGAGGTGGAGGCAACGGAAGAGCAGCCCCTAGTCATTTGCAATCTGCAGCAGACGGTGCCGGATTGGTTTTCAGACAGAATGAGAAGAGAACCCGAGGATGATACGGATCCAGCCATCGAGATGGAGGAGTTCCTCAGGAGGATTAGTGCGCCTCCAAAAAAGAAAAGGGCCAGGAAATTCTCCAAGATCTCAACTGATGAGTCAGGCTCTCGCACGCTTCAGGTGGCTGTTCCGAGGGAGGAGTATGATCGAGCCGAGGAGAGGCCCGAGAACTATGTGATCACCACCGTGGAGTTGGGTCGTCCTACGGGAGCCCAAATTGTCAAGGAGTTCGATAACTCCTATCAGGCGCTGAAGGATCAGTTGCTCCGTACGGAAGGGAAGTATAAGAAATTGAAGAAGGAGCACAAAACCTTGATACGATATGTGCAGAGTCTAGCATGTCCAAGTGAACCGGCGAACCCAACAGTAGAACGCCCACCAGAGCTTCCGAGGGAGTCAGTTGTCGGCTTAGAGGATTTAAAGAAGATGGAAACGAAAGCGGACAAGTGGGTTAGCCATGTTCGTACTGAGACAAGGAAATTCATGGAGGACCTCGCCAATGCTTATCGGCAGGCCTCAAGTATTTTGGCACGGATTGACATGGTGGATCAGGCCTGGGGCGATACCCGCATCTATCAGACGAAGACTGTACTTCGTTTGGGGGCTTTGATACATATACCTCTACAAACTTTGGTGGATGGAGGTGTGATTCAGGATGGTGACAGGTATGATTTCACCAGTTGGTACTCCTCGGTGGTCACAGGCCGTGGATTTCACGATGCAGCAAGGGCAGATTCAACCAGAGTGAGGAAAGCAATGGGCAACATCTTGGAGGGAGTCCTTAATACATTAGAAGCCATATTTGCTAGAAAGTTGGCCCCAGAGGAAATAACTGCTGATGGCTTGAAAGACAAACTGGCTCCATTCTTCTCAGCTGCGAGGTCGCTTGTCCTGGATGACTTTGAGAATGTCTCCACTTTCTCTAGTATTATTCAGCATACCCAGGACGCCTTAGCGGCATGGAAGAAGTCTTACATCCGGCACGGACAGACGGTAGCAGTCTTGGAGTTCCAGCTCAACCACATTCCACCGATTTCTGCCCAGGAGGTTGAAGCGGTATTGGCCCGGTTGATCGAGTTTGCTATCCGGGAGAAGGCCAATGGGAACGCTCTCATGGATGAGGATCTTCTCGATGATGGTAGTGGGCATTAATTGCTCATTATGATTCCTGCAGGGGAGTGGAGAATATTCTGTGCATTCATTGCCCACTCCTCTCTGTGGCGGTTTTTAGGGCAGAAACCCTAATCAGGGCATAGGTGGCTCGATCTGAGCCCTTCATTGTAATTCAATCTGAGCCGTCCGTTGAAATGGGCTAGCTATAAAAGGGGCATCCCCCCTCATTTGTAATCTATTAGAATTAGAATTAGACTTCAAATCAGAGCTAGAGAGTAGAGCTTAGAAGTTAGCTTAGATTGAGGAGGGAAGAAAACTTTCCTTTGAAAGTTTTGTAAACGGTTGTTGTGAACACTTTTCATAATACAAAGAGTTTCATTGCTTGGTGATTTCTTCTTTGTTATGAGTAGCTAGAGAGGCCATTTCATCTTTCCAATTCAAAGTAGATAGAGTAAAATAGACGTTCATTTCATGCAAGTAGTTGTTAGCTGTGGAATGTGGTGTTTAATTTGAGCAAGTCTTCTCTCGTCCATACCACTAGCGGACTTGCTGACGGCTGGTTCGCCTTGCGTGGTCAACTGGAGTAATAGCGCTTAACTTCGATTGTGGCTCATATGTCCATATGCATCGTTGTGATGGTATGAACATGTTGTGTCATGGTTTGAATATTTCTCTCATCCTTTGAAGAGTGCACCAACTTTGTGGAAGTTGTCCGAAGGGAGGCAAAGCGGAGTTTGGTTTGAAGATTGTCCGAATTGATCTTCACATTCCACCCTTTAGAAGTAGATTGTAGAATTCCTATCCTTATTCCCTTTAAATTCAGCATTTTCCGGGTCAGTCCAGATACCAGAACAATATTGTCAAATCTTTCATGTCCTAATTGCTTCACAAAATCGAACAACTACGTAAGTCCCCTTGGAATAATCCAGCAAAACACATCAACCAACTGAGTCTATTCGCAATAAAAGGAACGTTGGAGTCGAACACATGAACTTTCAAGCAATCTTAGCATGTGGGACACTTTGATCAAGAGGGAATAGAGTGACCGTTGGACAACTTTATTTTGCGTTGATGTTGTCATAAAAAACACGTCAACAAAAGGTTTTTCGAAATTTATTCACCATTGGAATTACATGGAAAATATTAAAGGAAATTTATATGTTTGAAACTATAGACTTTTAAAGATTTAAAGTAAATGTGTTTGAATAAACTGAAATTCGTGGATTTCTTCACGGGAAGAAAACGCGCGACTGTGAGAAGCAGAAAACAATGGAAAATGGTGAGGAAGAATCCCACGCCCAGCTCGCACGCCTTGGACCTGGTCGCGACTGCTAAATACGTCACCATTCTGGGACGCGTGGACGGAAGGAGGCCAGGTGCTGCGTGTGTAACCTTGACAGTTTCGACTGTGAACTTTAAAACGCCACTGTTCATTCATTCCGCCATGTTTGAGGGCATTTTTAGTGACTACGCCTGTAGGTGGCTGTCTCATGAATTTACCATGTGAGAGTTGAAGCATTCTTCGAAAATGAGGTTGATTCATCTCTTGTTTTGCTAAGTACCTTGCTATATGATTGCCACTGCATATTTTGACAATGTCAATAGGAGAGGTGTCGAATTCTCATGCCTACAATGTAGTAAACATCAGAATTCGAAACCTATATAAGAGGTTGCTCTCATTGTTAAATTTACCACTTTTCCTCTACATTTGCAATTACGAATTTCATGTGTTGTGAGAGCCATATTTCACCATCATTGCTCTTTGCATTTTCTGTGAGTTGCAATTCATGATTGCTGTTTTGTGTTGTGAGAGACATATTTCACCATCAAAAACTACTTTCAGGTAAATGCAAAAAGTGTTCTCAGCAATACTGTCTCTCAGCAATATTGTCTCAATTGCAAATGATTTTCACAAAATGGCAATGGCTTTCATAAAAATGGAAATGGCTTTTATAAAAATGGCAATGGCTCTCATAGAATGACAATGGCTTTCATAAAAATTGAATTCCAAAACATAGAAATACCACAGCACTGTATTTCGAATTTTCCAAGGCAAGGAGAGTGAAATGAAAAGATTGAGTGTTTTTCAACAATGAGTGAGAACCTATTTATAGGTTTCGAATTCTCATGTTTCCTACCTTGTAGGCATGAGAATTCGACACCTCTCATTTTGAAAATGTCAAAATTCGCAGTGGCAGTCACACAGCAAAAGAGTTGATGATTCAACATAATTTCTCAAGAATGTTTCAATATATCACATGCCAAATTCGTGGATTAACCACGTACAGGTTTAGTCACTGGGAAAAGCCCTTAAAAATGGCGAACTGAAGAACAAATGGCGTTTGGATTTTGCTGCTGAAAACGTCAAGGGTTACGCACACACAGTTCATGCCTCCTTCCACCCACGCGTCCCAGACCGGTGGCGTTCCAGCATCCGCGACCAGGTCTAAGCTACGCGAGCTGGGCGCGGATTATTCTCCATAGTTTTCCACTGTTTTTCTGGTTCAACAGTCGCGCGATTTCTTCCCATGAAGAAATCCGCGATTTTTCAGTTTACTCAAACATTAACTTTAAATTTTTAAAAAGTCAATAGTTCAGCATTCATATTTCCTTTAATATTTTTCATAAATTTACATTGGCCTTTACAAAATTTCGAAATTCTTTTTCCTTTTTATATTTTCCAAATATTTCAATATTTCGAAATTCCTTTGTATGGTTTGCAAAGTATTTACCAAAGACTATGAAAGTTTTATTACCTTTATTTCCAAAGGTAAATAAACTCAAATTCCTTTATAAGATAAATGTAAATTTAAATGCCAAAGATTTATAGTTTATATAAAATCTTTCCAAGTTTTAGATATTTTAATATTCTTATTAAAATGTATTAATATATTTTATATTATATTCAATACAATATTATTATAGTTTTTAACTTACCTTTCTTTTAATATATAAATATATCTATATAATATTCAAAATATTATATTAGATA
The DNA here is from genome assembly GCA_007115665.2 of Sequoiadendron giganteum. Taxonomy (NCBI): domain Eukaryota; kingdom Viridiplantae; phylum Streptophyta; class Pinopsida; order Cupressales; family Cupressaceae; genus Sequoiadendron; species Sequoiadendron giganteum. The sequence goes on from CM021109.1 coordinate 310,355,815, forward strand.
TATTAATATATTATATTACCGATAAAACTATAATAACATCGATATTAAATATATTATTAAATATATTAATTAACTTACCCAGTTTACACTTAAATATATCTATACATGTTTATTTTCAAATCTCCAATTACGTGTATTATAGGCCAGTCAGAGCACCTCTAATAGACGTAATTGCATAAACACGTATTTATACATTTAACCATAAATTCCAGGCATCAGTAACTTATCAGTTCACATTTCACATTCAAGGTTCACAGAACAGTAAGTCAGTCAATCAAGGAACACCACTCATAAAGCATGAAGAAGTAATCATAACTCCTAAGCCTAAGGATGACTTATCATGACAACTTAATCTGACTCAGTTCCTAAAATCCTTAGTGAAGTGTGTGTATGCTCATACGATCAACTTTACCGGTTAGTCGACCAAGTTCCTCTTCCTGAGTGATATTTCCCCTCCACCTGGAGGAATAGCTCCTATTCCTGCATCCATGGCACAAAACCACGGCAGTCAAATGCTCACAATATTTGCAGTATATATATAAACCAAATATATAAAACAAGACTAATTATTTTCCTCTATTCATTGTTTTATTCAAGAATAACATCAATCAAGAATACAGAATGAGCCAAACATAACATGTAAACAGGATTTCATATTGTCAACAAAATTCAATCACATTTATTCATTCAAAACCTTCCTTACAATCAGAATGCTCTAAGCATTACTAGAATAGTAACTATACAAATTCCGGGGTGTAACACATATATTATCTTGCTGTGACTGTATTGCTGAGAGCTGCATTCCCTCTTTACTGTACTGCATTTACCTCAGAGTTATACTTGTTCATGCTGTGAGAAGTATCTGGTAACGACTATGAAGGATGGTGGAAGAAGAGCAGACGCTACCAATCGAACTCATTTCGCAGCAAGGGAATCAGGCATGAGAAATGTCTTTTTAGAATTTTTGTCATTTGAATTAAAAATGGGTTTATTTGCTTGCTTTGATTATGCTTTGCATTATGTTATGAAATAGGAAAGGAAGATGTTAGAAGGTCTCTGTTTTCTAAGGAATGATGTTTGAATGAAATGGCTTAATTTCATTAGAAAAGGCTTATTGAATTGGGAATAACTCGTTTCATAGTGAAAGCATGGAATAGCTTAAGAGCTTGTTGAAATGAAATAGTATAATTTCATAGGGAAAAGCTTGTTGAAATGAAATAGGTTAAATTCATAAGAAAAGCTTGTTAAAAGAATAGCTTGAAAAAGAAGTGTTTGAATACTTTTTAATAGAAGTATATTATGAATTGTATTACTTGAATACTGCTTGAACTCCTTATATAAAGGAGAAAGGAACTAGTTATTAAATACTAGGTCAAGGATGGAATCACTACCAAGGTAGTCTAAAGCTTAATTTATAGGGATAACTGGGATAAGCTAAAAGTACTCTTAGGATAAAGATTTCCTGATTAGGAGGAATGGTATAAAGACCTTGTTGACTGCATTACATTTCCTGATTAAGTAGTTTGCTTGAAGGTAGGTTGTCTGAAACAGGATATACCTCCTTTATGGTAGCTATTGAAGTAGAATGTCTCAAGGTAGGTAATCTGAAACAGGATATACCTATCTTATGTAAATGTCTTAGACAAATGTTGTAGGTTAGTCTGGGATTAAAGATTATCCAAAAGTAAAGGACGATACCTATGCGTAGTGTAAGATAGTCTTAAATCAAATCGGCCCTGGATAGTGTATATGATAGATGACTTTCATTCGAAATACTGAATGAGAATACTTTGGCCAAAGTAGTGGAAGGTACGACATCCACTTAGATGTGACATAGTTGAGACTACACTGTCAGGTCATTGTGATCCATCATGCTAGTTCGGGATTGTGAAATAGCAAGTTCTTGATGTATAGGACACAGCACTATCCTCAGTTGGGTTGTCGCAGCCGGTTACTTTACCAATCTCTTCGTTTGAAGGGAGGGCCATCTATTGAATGATAGATGTGCGGGGGACCGCATTAACAGTTCGTGGTTGGCGGAAAAGCGCCTAAGTGATGTTTCTCCTCCCCAGCAGGCGACAGATACACCAAGATTTGTAAGGAAGGAATCCTGGACCATCTTACTACTATTTGTGCAAAAAGCTTACGAGCTATGTATGTAATTGTTTTACTTTTGTGCTCTGAATTATATTTGCAATGGAAATGGAATCCATGTGGAAAAATATATTGTAACTGGCATGTAATTATCAATAAAGAAAGGAAGAATTTTATTGTAATGTCTTTGTTACTTGTTACATTTATATGTTTGAAGTGAAATGTGGAAAAATTTTAATTACCCAAGGATGGGGTCGTTATATTTTGTGTATTTCCTGTTCCTGATCAGATTAGTTTGAAATTGTTATAATGTTGTTCTAAGTTTCTTTCTATATCATTTTGGCATTGTAAATGTTAGAGGAAGTGATACTCTAACCATTGGACATTTTGGGAATTCATAGTTGTCACATTGCAGCTGTTTATTAATCATTTGTAAGTTGTTTAGTAGTACTAACACCAATTTGTTTCTTTGCTGCAAATTACTTTGTTGTATTCCCCCCATGTAATAAAGTGGTTGTGTGGATTGTATACCACCCACAGTTTAAGTGGAAGTGAGGTTAATTGGCTGGCTTGCCACTTTTAAATGTTTGTAATAATCACACCCACGAAATAAGTGGAGTATTCCCACCGCTTGTGGATGCCTACATTTGCAGAAAAAGTTGTATTTATGTTTAATATCTAGCACTCCACCATATGCTAGCACCTCGCCTTGCAAAAGGATCTTGCGTGCACATTCTTGGTGTTGAGTTTAGCTCTCTATTTTCAGTTGTTAATCAAGTTATTAGATCTTAGGGATCCTCTGACCATATGCCCACCCCTCCTCCTTAAATGGTTTTAGGGTGCATTCTTGGTTAGAGTTGTTTCAGCTATGTTTTGGTCTAGAGCTAATTCTTAACGGGTGCATGATTTGCATTGTTGTGACTGAAATTTAAAGGCAAAAATTAAGGGGTATATTTCAGTGGTATCAGAGCTTGTTTTCCTGCCATCTTGTGTGTTCAGTGCTTCAGTGAAAGATGAGTGACAAAGAATTCCGTTGCTACACCAGAGAAAACAGAGTTCAATTTCAGCTTCCTGAGATTGACACCTTTTCAGAGGTTTTGAGAAACCAAGAAACATCAGTTGACAGTATGGCTGACAAGGGTAAGGGACCAACCAATATGACTAATTATGACAGTGATTCTGTAATGTGCACTTCTCGAGCATGATCTGTTCAGTTGACCGTTGGCCTATTCTGAAGACCCGTAGGCTACTCGGAAGGTGAAATTAGGGTTTCATGTCTTGCGGGGCTGCTTTTGCTCGTGGATCAATGATTGGATGGCGGATTCTTTCTGGGTTTTCAGAGAGCTTCGCAGTGGTGTGTTTTCGTGGCATTCCGAGCACCTTCAGGAATTTACTATTTTTAGTAAATTCTATTTCTGGCAGTGGCCCTGTCGTTCTCGGCACAGTTGTCTTTCCTCTTCAGTCAACTCAGTTGGTTTGTGCAAATTTGGCCTTGGGATGCATTTTGGAGAGATAAGTTCATTTCTTTAAAATAATAATTATATTGTAATGTTATGTTATCCCCTTGGCCTAGTCGCATAACTTAAAAGGTGGTCTTTAAGGGGTGGCGCCTCATTGAGGTAATTTTATAATTATTAAAGGCAAATGTGAAGCTTTTAAGTGGGACGCATATCTTGAAGAGAGAAAATTCAAATAAAGTCAAATAAGGCTTTGAGGAAAGTGACGCCTATTCTTGGGGGGAAAAGATTAGGGTTTCTAAAAGCTTCCGGAAAGATCTTCACAATTTATAAAAGGAAGTCTGGCCTCTTCTTTTTGGCATCTTATGTCTAGAGTATTGTTATGCTATCGGAATGGCTTTGGGATTGCTTCGAGGAATGAATGCCTCCTAGCTTTGGCTCGACTTCATGCTTGAGAGATAGCATCTAGTAGAGAATCTAGTTGTAGTGTGAGAGAATTGTATTGAGGTTTGCTTATTGCACTATTTGCTTGTAGTTCTGATTATCTGCATTTTATATCAAATTTTGGAGTTGTTGTTTCAGTATAGCTGCCTGTAGTTTTTATTCATAAGTCAAAAAATACAAAAAGAATCCTTTTGGGTATTGAGTATTTCCAGTTGTCTTTGAGGGGCGACCCTTCATGATTATTTTCAGATATTTTAAAGAAGCCTGTGATTTTATTTAAGAAAATCGCCCTTCCTTGCAGGTCGTACCATCTGGGGCTGCATTGGGATTCTTGCATAAAAGATTTGGGGACTTTGGGTTTGTTTTCATGATTCAATATGGCGCGCCATTATTTGAGAGTCATTTTGCATTTGATTTGAGGTTGTTGGGTTGAGTATTGAGTGAGTTGTGAGCATTTCAATAGATTAAAGGGTTGCTGGTTTTGCATTTTCAGTTCTGGGTCAATTACATCAGTTTGCTTAATAACCGTCTTTGAGTTGGTTGTGAGCAAGGGCTCATTGTGTGCATCAAGGAGACATTATATTTCATTACAGCAGTGATAAACTTCTTATTCAATGATGTTGACAAGCATTCTCTAATTATTGTAAGCTGAATAGTAGTATTGTCAGCAATCTTGCTATTTCTTTAATATCTCAGTTTAATATTTAGCATCTCCGTCATATGGTAGCACCAATTCCATCACGGTTTGGTAAGCACATTCTTGACGTCGAGTTATTTCAGTATAATAGTTGATAGGGATCCTCTGACCACATGCTCGTCGTTCTCCGACGCATTCTTGGTTAGAGTTATTTGTATCAGCTTGCTTTAAGATCCTTTGACCATATGCTCGTCGTCCTCCGGCGCATTCTTGGTTAAAGTTCCTTTATCAAGTTTTGCTTTGAGATCCTCTGACCATATGTTCACACCTTGCCCAACTCGGGATCCTGGTGTACATTTTTGGGTAGAGTTGAATTCCGCATCGTTTGGTTTATGCTAACCCTAACAATTGTGTATTGCTTAACTTGTTGTAATCGAAAAAAGAAAAAAAAATTGGCTTGGTATATTTCAGATTCTAGAGTTGAAAAGAAGTTTGATGCAATGTTGGACATGATGTCCAGACTACTTGCAAAAATGGATCAGCAAGTAATTACTCTCCAGCAAAAGCAAGGATCTGATTCTAGTGGTTCTAATTCAGAACCAAGAGGAAGAATAGTTCGGCAACATGTTGCAAACTCAAGGGAATGAGCCCCTAGACCTCTCCTTCCTTCCTTCACTCCTAGGATGGAAGCTTCTGTCGAGCCCGAAGTTCCCATGGCAAATGAAGTAAGACAAAGTTACATGGAGTATGTCTCTCTTCCCTATGAAATCAGAGAGAATTTAAGTTTTGATCAATATATGAATCAGAAGAAAGGAAGAGGCGGGGAAAAGGATTTTTGAGCTCCTATGGGTCCCAAGTTGGACTACCAACAAGCACTTGCCAAAGTCACCTTGGTTCATTATGATGGAAGTGACAAGTGCACAGCTCGTTCATGGGTCCAGAAGTTGCAAAATTACCTATCACTCAGGCCTATGCCACAAGAAGACGCCATCAAATTTGCAACATTGCATTTGGATGGAGCAGCACACGAGTGGTGGTACCACGGTTAGGTCACTCTTGGCCATAACCTCATTCATACATATGAAGAATTTACCAACAAGCTGATTGAAAGGTTTGATACCAAGGATCCAAAAATCAAGTTTCGTGAGCTTGCTTAGTTGAAATAGCAGGGTTCCTTGGATTCTTATATAATTGATTTTCAAAGACTTTCTGTGATGGTGCCCAACATCACTGAGAGAAGGCTTGTTGTATTGTTCTCTAAAGGTCGTATGGAGCCGTTGAAAGGGTGGGTTAAAGCATTTGATCCACCAAGTCTTGAGGAAGCAATAAGGAAAGCTAGAAACATGGAATTGGCTGCTCCAAGGCCTAAGTTTCCTTCAAAACCATTTGTTCATAAGAAGGAAAAGAAACAATTCCCTACTCCATTCAAACAAATTCCACCTAAAATGGATGAAGAGTTGCGTGAGAAGTTAAGAAAAGAAGGGGTTTGTTATACATGTCGTGAGCCATGGTCTAGAGGGCATAGATGCTATGGTAAAGGTTTTTCACATCACATGGGAGCTTATTCTGATTATGAATCAGAATCTGATTTTCCAGAACAGCAATATGAATATGAGTATAATGATGAGGAAAAAGTTCCTGAAGAACCTGAAAAAGGGCAAGGTAGTGGAGATACTTTTGCTCAACTAACTAGTTTCCAGAAGAATGAATCTTTTAGGGTTCGTGGCATGTGTAGTGGGTAAAGAATGGTTGCTCTCATTGATACTGGAGCAACACATAACTTCATTGATGAAGAGCTAGTTGCAAGAAGAGGGCTTAAGATTGAAGAAATTGAAGGATTCAAAGTCATGGTAGCAGATGGATTCACAATTTCTTGCAACCGAAAGATCTCCAACCTATCCATGCAATTGGGAACTTATGAAGTCAAAGACGATTTCTACGTTGTAGGAATTGGAGAAACAGATGTTGTGCTTGGGATTCAGTGGGTGCGACCGCCTGGTAAGATCACTTTGAACTTACAGACAATGGAATTGAAGTTCCAAGCAGAGGGAAAAATGGTGGTTTTAAGAGGATTGTCCAATGGAGGTCCTCGACTTGTGTCTTTCAAAAGAATGGAGAAGTTGATTCGGCATGATCATGTTGAATGGGCAGCTGAATGTTTAATTTTGCCCTCTAGTCCAGTGGAGGACAAAAGACACTACCACCCAAATGTTTAGTCTTTAATCACAAAGAGGAGTAAAGTTTTTGATAGTATACCTCCTGGAAGACCACCTGAAAGGGGGGCTGAACATATTATTGAGCTTGAAGATGGGGCAAAACCAGTTATTACTATTCCCTACCAGTATCCCAAGAAGCAGAAGGATGAGATTGAAAAAGCCATCAAAGAGCTTTTGGAGATGGGTCATATTCGTCCAAGCAAAAGCCCTTTTGCTTCAGCTGTGGTTCTTGTAAAAAAGAAAGATGGTACTATGCGCATGTGTGTTGATTACCGTGCTTTGAATTAGAAAACTATCAAGAACCGATATCCTATTCCTAGAATTGATGAGCTTCTTGACGAGCTTCATGGTGCAATGTATTTTTCTAAGATTGATCTCAGATCTGGGTACCATCAAATCAAGATGAGAGAAGCTGACATTGAGAAAACTGCTTTTCGATGTCATTTTGGGCATTATGAATTTCTAGTCATGCCATTTGGTTTGACTAATGCTCCAGCAACTTTTCAGTCTTCCATGAACATAATTTTTCATAAGCAGATGAGGAAATTTGTGTTGATCTTCTTTGATGATATTCTCATCTACAGCAAGTCTTGGAAGGAGCATCTCGAACATTTAGATGAGGTGCTTAGTATCCTTGAATCAAAATGCCTATATGCCAAGGAATCAAAGTGTGAATTTGGAATGGCAGAACTACTCTACCTTGGCCATATAATCAGCTCTAAGGGAGTTAGAGTTGATCCAGATAAAATTAAGGCAGTCCTGGATTGGCCTCCACCTAAGAATTTGACACATCTGAAGGGATTCTTAGGACTTTGCGGTTTCTACTGACGGTTTGTCAAAGGATACTCTCACATGGCTGCTCCTTTGACCGACCTTACTAAGAAGGGGGCATTTCCATGGTCTCAAAATGCTCAAGTAGTTTTTGATAAGTTTAAAAAGATAATGAGTTCATGTCCAGTTTTGGCTTTACCAGACTTCTCCAAAACTTTTGAGTTACAATGTGACGCTTCAGGAGAAGGACTTGGGGTTGTTCTCATGCAAGACAAGCATCCCATTGTCTTTGAGAGCAGAAAATTAAGAGGAGCTGAAAGAACTTATTCAATTTATGACAAGGAAATGCTTGCAATCATACATGCATTAGCCAAGTTTAGGCAACACTTGGTTCGGAGTAAATTCATTGTTAAGACTGATCATAACAGTCTTAGACATTTTTTGCATCAGAAGGATTTGAATGAGAGGCAACAGAAATGGGTGAGTAAGCTACAAGCTTACGACTTTGACATTGAATATGTTAAAGGGAAAAATAACATAGTTGCTGATGCATTATCTAGGAAGCCTCATTTGTGCTCCTTATCTGAGATTTCTGCAGATTGGAAGGAGCAGATTTTAGCTGATTATGCTAACAATTCTTTTGCAACCAGCATTGTTGAAGGCACTTTCCCGGATGATAGATATAAGTTGGTTGAAGGGCCAATCTACTATAAGGATAGAATCTTTTTGGCAGCAGATTCTAAGTTTAAAAAAAAGGTTCTACATTCATTCCATGAAATACCTCTTGCTGGTCACCAAGGTTACTTCAAGACTTACACACAGATCTATGAAAGATTTTCATGGAAAAGGTTAAAAAATGAAGTTTTGAATTATGTAAGAGAATGTCATATATGTCAAGCAAATAAAAATGAGCATGTTTTTCCTGCTGGTTACTTGCAGCCCTTACCTATTCCGAATCAGAAATGGGAGAGTATTTCTATGGATTTTATTACGGGGTTGCCAAAGGTGCAAGGGAGGGATTGTATCTTTGTTGTGGTTGATAGATTGACTAAGTTTGCTCATTTCTTGGCCATTACCACTTCATTTACAGCAGCACAACTTGCTGATTTGTTCTTCCATGAGGTGTTTCGGTTGCATGGGATTCCAAAGAATATCATGAGTGATAGAGATAGTAAATTTTCGAGCACCTTTTGGCAAGAGTTGTTTAAATTGTGTGGTACAGTGCTTACTCCGAGCACTAGTTATCATCCTCAAACTGATGGACAAACTGAAATTGTCAATAAGTGGTTAGAGGGTTATCTCAGAAACTATGTTTCAGGACAGCAAAAAGCTTGGGTGAGATGGCTCCATTTGGGTGAATATTGTTACAATTCATCCTATCATATGTCTATCAGAATGTCTCCTTTCATGGCTTTGTATGGGTATGAAGCTCCAAGCTTTGTTGATCTTGTTTTTGGCGATTGTAGAGCTCCTCTAGCAAAGGAAAAGTTGCAACAAAGTCAAGACATTCTCAAGTCATTGAGGGACAATATCCAGCATGCTCAGAATCAACAAAAATTATATGTTGATCAGCAGTGTACTAAGCGATCTTTTGAGGTTGGTGATTTGGCATATTTGAGTCTCCAACCTTACAGATAGTCTACTCTCAAGAAGGGTGGGGCTGAAAAACTTAAGCCACGTTTTTATGGGCGTTTCAAGGTCATCAGGAGAGTGGGCAAAGTGGCTTATGAGTTAGAATTACCGTTGAGCAGTAAGGTGCACAATGTGTTTCATGTTTCCAGACTCAAGAAAGCTTTGGGTCATAAATGTTTTGCATCAACAGAATTGCCTCCATTGGATGAAGAAGGACAACTTGTTTTGATTCCTGAGGCAATTATTGAGTTTAGAGAATGCTCTTTGAGGAAAAGGTCAATCAAGGAGTACTTGGTTAAGTGGAAGAATTTGCCTATAGAGGATGCTACATGGGAAAATGAGCAGATTTTGCAGCATCCGGATTTGCAATTTCTTGGGGACAAGCAATTCTGGGAAGGGCGGACTGTAATGTCCCCTTTTCAATGATGACCTTGTTTTGGACTGTTAGCCTATTTCCGGAAATCTATAGGCTATTCAGTAAGCAAATTAGGATTTCCAGTGTTTCCTGCTCAGCTTGGGTTACTGTGGTTTTGATGTTTTTTACTATTTTTAGCAATGGCTATTTTTAGTAAGTCTATTTTTGGCAGTATCATCATCAGCAGTGTTGTGCAGTTCATTATCCAGTTTTGGTAATATCTCAGTTTCCAGTTTGGTGGTGGTTTGTGCCTTGGACTAAGTTCATACTTAGTTAAAATGTGTTTTGGAGTTGTACCCCACGCCTAGCTTAATGACTTTAAGTGGTTTTTAAGTTGGGGCCATAAAGTAAGATACATTTAATATTGTATTAAATGTTTATTCATTAGCTTAAGTAGGACAACTTGAAGGGTGGAATAAAGAGTTTATTTGTTTTTTAAAATGAAGCCTTTTTGGAGAATGGCATCCCTTTTGGGAAGAGGAAGAGTTCTTGGAAGTTCGAATGTTTCATCTTCTTTCGGTGAAAGCTTATATATTGGCGCCTTTTTCTTTTGTATCTCATCTTGGAAATTGAATAGTAAGGTTATGCTGTTGGTTTGAATCCAGAACCTGGCTAAGGGGAAGCTTAGTGAACTCAATCCATCCTTCGGGCCTGCAACTATGGCTTCCTAGGTGGATCATCATGGTTGTATTTCACTTTGAAATACAGATGGAGCTTCAATTGTTGGAATCGACAGGTTGCTGATGTAAAACCTATTTTTGCAAGTTGTTGTTTTGGCCTGGCTGAAGCTGTTTTCTGTTCATAGCTTCAAGTCAGATTTTTGTTTGGTTATGGGTGTTAGCCCATGCTATTCTATTGTAGAGGGCGCCCCTTTCTACAAGTTTGCAGATTTTATCTTTGAGTTTCTGATTTTTGAGAGAAGGTCGACCCTTCTTGGAGGCCGTACCTTCCTTCTTGTTTGCTTTGGGAATCGTGCCAACTGTTTCACTTTGTTTTGGGCTCGTTTTCTCAGTGGAGGTTGGACGCCTAGCTCCTAGTTGTTGATTGGCTATGGTATGAGAGCTTTCCGAGCTGTATTGGAGAAGATACATCCAATTTGGTGAATTTTTTCCTTGTTGATCTGATTTTCTATATTTCCTGTTCCTAATCAGATTAGTTTGAAATTGTTATAATGTTGTTCTAAGTTTCTCTATATATCATTTTGGCATTGTAAATGTTAGAGGAAGTGATACTCTAACCATTGGACATTTTGGGAATTCATGGTTGTCACATTGCAGCTGTTTACTAATCAGTTGTAAGTTGTTTAGCAGTACTAACAGCAATTTGTTTGTTTGCTGCAAATTACTTTGTTGTATTCCCCCCACATAATAAAGTGGTTGTGTGGATTGTATACCCCCCACAGTTTAAGTGGAAGTGAGGTTAATTGGCTGGCTTGCCGCCTTTAAATGTTTGTAATAATCACACCCACGAAATAAGTAGAGTATTCCCACCGCTTGTGGATGCCTGCATTTGCAGAAGAAGTTGTATTTCAGTTTAATATCTAGCACTCCACCATATGCTAGCACCTAGCCTTGCAAAAGGATCTTGCGTGCACATTCTTGGTGTTGAGTTTAGCTCTCTATTTTCAGTTGTTAATCAAGTTATTAGATCCTAGGGATCCTCTGACCATATGCCCGCCCCTCCTCCTTACATGGTTTTAGGGTGCATTCTTGGTTAGAGTTGTTTCAGTTGTGTTTTGCTCTAGAGATAAATTCTTAACGGGTGCATGATTTGCATTGTTGTGACTGAAATTTAAAGGCAAAAATTAAGGGGTATATTTCATCCCTTGCCTTTGATCTTTGTATCTTCTTGTGAGCAGTCAAACTTTTCTCCGCAAGAGAAAGGGTTACTTCCTGCTCCTCATCCTTTATCTAAGCAAGAGCATATTTTGTTGCAGCTTCTAAATGCCCACTAAGTTACTCTTCCTCCTCCTACACGCAAGAAATCTCATAAACATGATAAAGCAAAACATTTTTTCTATGCATGCCATCAAGGGTCGGGTCATTCCACTAGCAAATGTAAGGCCTTGAAAGATAAAATACAACAACTTCGTGATTCAGGTGCTTGTTGATGCACCTGCCTTTTCTTCACATGACAAGTCATATCGAGGTTTACCTCTATCCTGCTCTAAAGTATCTTGCATGGTTCTCCTCCCCTATATGTTGGGGTCAGTGATAACTTGTTCTTGAGATGTGCGTCCTTCTAAAGGACCCCCTCTCTCTCTCTTCTCTCTATTTCTTTTGAATGAAGCGTCCCTTGACTAGACCTCTCCCTTTCCTTTTGAAGGGTTCCCGAGGGACCTCTTTGAAAGATTTTCTCTCAAACAAATTCCATGACGTCTAGCTCGGGGGTAGCCCGACTAGACCTTCTTTGCATCTTTGCGTCTAGTTCAGGGGCAGCCCGTCTAGATCTATCTTTGCGTCTAGCTTGGGGGCAGCTTGACTAGATTTCACTTTTCAAAAATGGGTCCCTTGAGTGGACCCCTCCTCCTTTTGAAGGGTTCCCGAGGGACCTCTTTGAAAGTTTTCCAACTTGACGATGGTCTACATGACTGTCTGCCTACTTTCTCTGTAGGACCGAGAACCTGTAGAGCCTCTTTGCATCTTTTACTCGGTGATACGGGTTTTCCTCTTCGAGCGGGGATTGCTTTTATCACTTTTACTCTGTGATATAAATTCTCCTCCTCAAGTGGGGTTTGCTTTTATCACTCCTACAGTGTGGTGTGGGTTCTACTCCGAAGCGGGTTTTGCTTTCACCATACGCCTTGTTTACTGTGTGGTGCGGGTTCTACTCTAAAGCGGGTTTTGCTTTCACCACATGCTTTGTCCATTTTAGTTACGCTCTCTCTTTCTATCTTTCTCTTCTCAATTGTATATACCGCATCGAAGATCAACATCTTCTTCATCCTGAGTATATGCCATTTCTTCAACTTCATAGTTTTGAGGAACTTTGAAGTCCTCTTTTGACCCTGCGCTCTCGGGTTTGCCAAATCGCGTTTTGCTTCCTCGACGGTTCAGGTATACATCTCTAACCTTATTTCTTCTTCGATCTACTTTACCAAAGCACTCATCAGTATTCGTGCTCGCTAAAGTGGGGCCAATATGTATAGAAGCAAATTTGCACCCCTTAGGCAAATTCCCCTTTTACCCTTCCTCACTTTAGAAAACCAAATCCGAAGGCGAAATTCCACCTAAGCCCGCTGCCTTCATTCCACTTGGCTCCTGTTTTGTGCGTCGACAGAGGAGCTACTGTCGAGGACTCCCAAGCGGCGCGGAGACGTCCCTAACAGATTCCCATGTCTAGAGCCTGCAGAGGCATTACAAATCCCATTGGGAGTCCACTTGTAACACCCTCTTCGACCGACTGACCTAAATATGGCCGTTTTCTTCACTCTTCCCTTCAAATTGACCATTTCTCTCTTTCATTTGGATCCTTCACAGACTCTGAGCAGTCTCCTTAGCGTTCTACAATCTCTTCACAAGCTCCAAGCAACTTCCTCACCATCTCTTCACAGCAACAACATCAACACTCCATCACTTCAGTAGAGCAAGTGTGGAACAAAACACCTTTGCAGCAGAGGCTTGAGTTCCTCTCATTTTCTCCCCCACTAGCCTTGAGCGCTTTGGGCGAAGGTGGTAAGTTTTCATTCCTCTCCTCTATTATTTGGTTGAGTAGCATAACACTGTTTTGTAGTACTTTTGTGTACTTTACTTCATTTCTTGCTTTATCTTCTCTTTATCTATCTGGTTGTCTCTGGAGGTGGGAACACCAAAACGAGGGTTTGATTGCGGCAAACCCCTATATAGCCCCAACATTCTCTCTCTCTCTCTCTCTTGTGTGCAGGTATTGAAGACGTCCACGAGCTGGAGACTTCATCATTCGCACAGTTGTAAGCGTTTCCTTTCCCTTCTTCTCCTTGTCTTTATCTTTTCTATTTCAGTCTATTTCACCTCATTCTAGTTCTATTACATCATGTTACTTTATCACACTCTAGAAGTTCTTAGTAATCGGATTGCTAGTGGTCACTTAGCTGTTCTTTGTGACATTCTCGCTCTCTGGTCCATACGAGACGCCAGCGCACTGCGCTGTCATCGATGTTTTTTGGCCGAGAGCTTGTCGGTTTGTCCAGAGAATCTCTGTGACCTGCTCTTTCTGGTTCTAGAACTCTCACCGCTATTCTTTGAGGTAGTTTAGGACAGTTCGCCCCGTGAGGCTCTCTGAACGAAGAGAACTCGTGAGTAGCGAATCCCCCTTCTGTACAATAGTAAGTCACCAAATTGGTTTCTATTATTCACCTATTGCCTCAGTTCATATTGGCATGGTCAAATTTGGTTTTCAACATGTTTCAGAGCTTTCCGCAACTTGGGTGAGTTATTAAGTTATTTAATTAATATTTCATTAATGTTGTCTAATGTTGAGAAATAATTAAAGGACAACTTAGTGTAATACCTCATTGGAAAGGTGATTAAATGTTTGCACATAATTAATTATTTAATTTCAAGAAAAAAGTTCTTTTTCAAAAAACAAAAAACAAAACAAAACAAAAAAACAACGAAAAAGCAAAAAACCGTTTTTGGAAAGAGCAATGAAAAAGAAAAAAGTGCTTTCTCGAAAAACCAACAAAAAATATATAAGAGAAGGTGTTGGGGGCTCATTTGAATATGCAAAAGAATGATAATGTTATGCTGCCGAAATGGCTTTGGTTCTCTTCAATCTTTGAGGATGAAATCCCTCATAGATTTCTAGTTTCAGAATTGCAAGATATTCCCTAGCTAGACTGTGGTGTAATTCCAGCCAAGAGTCACGATTGGAGCTGCCTTGAAGTTTCAGTTTTGGATTTTCTGTATGAATATTTTGATGATGTGATAAGTCATTCAAAGCTGTTTGGAAACATGGTTATAGCTTGCATTCATTTTTAGTGCGTGCAGGAGTGATTTGATGAAGTTTTTTGAGTTTATATCTCACTACCCAAACTGTAACAGCAGGGTTTCAAACTTCTTTCAAACGTGCACCAGTCATCTATTTGCCAATCTTTGGGATATATTTGTTAATTCTATGATGGGTGGTTAGTTCTTTGACGTTGTCATACGTGTGAGGATGTTCTATCAATTTCTTTCATGATCATACTTGTAACAACAAATGCATATCTTGAGTTTAGAAGTTTCAAATGAGCTAACATTGTAACACTCAGAGGTAGTACCACCAGTGAGCTGCTCTTGATATTTTGTTGTTACTTACCCCACTGAATAAGTGGCTTATTGGTTCTCACTCACTGCTGAAAAGTGGAAGATTTGCTCTAGCTTATTGTATTTACTCACCACTGAAAAGTGGGAGAGTTGTTCTTTCTTATTGTATTTGCTCACCACTGAAAAGTGGAAGAGTTGGCTTTACATTTTCGGTACTGTTTGAGCTTTCCCACTAAAAAGTGGAAGTGTTAAGCTAACCCCACTAGATAAGTGGATTACCTTCAACTGTTTCATTTCAAATTTAGTTGTAATCTTGTACACCGTATGCTCTCACCTCACCCACACTGGGAACTTGGTGATTAGAAAGTGGAAAGGAAGTGCTTGGCATTTCATTCTGTTTTGAGATAGCAAGGTTTTTTTTTTTAAATTAAGGGTGATTATTACATTATAAGTGTCGATTGGTTGACAATTATGTTGTTATTAATGGATGATAGCTACGGTCAGATATAAATAACGAATGCTGAAAGCATCTTCATCATTTATATGTGATCAAAGAATATCCTTATACATATTTCTGGAAATCGAATTTATGAGCATATATAAAAATTCGAAATAATAGATGTTAGAATTTCGCATTTAATATAAATCGGAATTCATTTAATATCCACCAAAGTATTGAAGGTTGTATATGTGTTAGATATACTAACCACATGACAAACAGATTTGTCAAAGAAACCTGTGCGCCCAAAGGACACGTCCCTTGAGCGGACATGTCTCCACGTGTGGAGACACGTCCTCTCAAGAGACGCGTCTCTTAGAGGCGGGTTCTCCTCACATACTTATGGTGGATCCTTGTCTAATATGCAAACATCGAAATCAATAAATGTTCTGCAATCAGCACATTCGAGTATAAGCAAAAATCTGGAAACGTCTTTGTCTTAGAATTTCAGACCTTAGTTTATATCTTAGTTTTAGGATCTCAAATTTGATAAAGATTTGATTACATCTACAGTTCTTCTTGGCAACCGTCGGGTCTTTTAAATACATTGTGTATCGTCAAGGAGGGTAGTATGATCTAGTCAGATCAAATTTGATCCTTGGTTGACCATCTCTGGTTTTCTTCTGTAAGAATTTCATGTGTGAATATAGATATATTTTACGCATGTATCTAGTATGCATTGTCATCTTTGTTATTAATTCATGTATTTATTTTATCAGACAAAGCAGTAAACAATGTTGCCATGTTTCCTTGTTAGGTGTATGCTTTTTATGATGCATATATGTTTTAAAACCCTAATTGCGATGAGCTTTCTAATGTTTACACATACATGTGCTTTGATGTGTTTCCTTTATTTGCATTTATATCATGTTTGATCATTCGCTACACATATCTTGTTTTATGATTTCCAATGCTATGAAATGTTCTCAAATGCTTATTCTTCATTATATCATTGTGTATCGTTATGTCTTATTTTGCTTCATTGTTTTATCTTTCTAGCCGGCATTCCTTTGAGAGCCTTAGGGAGTCATCCTTGTGTTTTAGTTACACTACTTTTGATACTTCTCCTTCCTCCCTTGATGTCTATAATGCCTTTGATGCTCAACCTAATCCAACTATTTCCATGTTGTGCAACCAATAAAGGGTTTTGTACCTTCTATGGCTTCATTTTTTTTGCCCTCTTGTGTCGCACAATATTTTTGATTCACCTAGAATTAAACCCATTGTATTTCATGCAGCATCTACTTCACAATATGGGTCATTCAGTTAAGCATACTTATCAAAAAAGGGCTAGTTGTTCCTTCTATGGCTTCATTTTTTTCCCTCTTGTGTTGAATGGTATACTTGATTCACCTAGAATTAAACCTACTATATTTCATGCAGCGTCTACTTCACAAGATTGTCATACAGTTAAACATCCTTATCAAAAAATGGCTAGGGGACCAAAAGCTAAATCAAAACAGCCAACTCTACCATCTATTGATCCAACATCACCTCCTCCAACCATGTTGATGGCAAAAGTACATAAAGAGTATGATTTAATTGGTCAACTTAAGAACAATCAAGAAAAAATTGATCTTTGGGATCTCACGCAGACATCAATAGTATATAAACATATTTTGACAAAACCTTTAGATAAGGTTTCCATACAATCTAATGTAAATCCTGCATGGTTGCTACAATCTTTCAGTCTAATTATAATCACGGTTATAGAATCTCATCTGGCTCTTATGAATTGCCCAACCCTTTAGTCACTTACGAACATCTACCATTATATATTGTTATCAAATTTGAAGAAAATAATATCATAAGGGCTTTGGTAGATAATGGATCAGGTTTGAACATTTGTAGCAGAGAATGTTTTGATAAAATCAATGTCAATTCAATAAATTTATAGAAATCAAAAGTCACTTAAATGCTTTGATAATGTGGGGCAAGAATCACTAGGTATATTATTAGTTTGCCCATTACAATTGGGATTTTTACTATTGTTACATCATTCCATGTGATGTATGACCGCTTAGCATATAATATTCTTTTGGAGGTGTCCTTGGATCCATTCCATGAGAGTGGCACCTTCTACACTTGATTGGTTCTTAAAGTTTATCTATAAGAATAAGACATATGTGATATAGGCATATGAGAACCCTTATAAATATTGTCAACTGACAAAGATGCAAAATACTCTTGTTCCTCCAAATAGATCAATTATCATTACACAGCCATCACCATAGAAAGAGTGCCTTGAAAAAAACTTAATGCTCATCCTGAGTATGATTGGAGCCCTCTTGAATTTACACCTTGCATTGTGGAATATAAAGTGAGTGTTAATGATTTTAAGACTCCCTCTCTATATATGAATCCTTCTACACTAAGTCAGCAGGTTCGAATTCGAATTTGAGTTCAACAGCTTTGAAATTCGGATGAAATTCAACAAGGAAAAAATTTTGTGTTACACGGGGACGCGTCCCCCCCCCCCCAAACCCTACGTCCCTGTCCCCTGTGGCGTTTTGGGGACGGGGGGACGGCAGGGGACGTCCCCTAGGCGTCCCCTCCAATTTCTGAAAACTGGGAAACGCGAGTAAACGCGTCCCCTAATAGGGGGACGGCTGGAAAATAAAAGGGGACGCCTAGGAGTCCCCGAAACGGCTGGGGGACGGCTAGAAGTCCCCCATTCGTATTGGGCGTCCCCTTTTTGTCAAAGTAAAAAAAATGTTCTAATTTTTGACAAATTAAATAAAATTGCTTGATAAATATTATATATCTCATTATATTTGATAATAAAATTTAATTATCAAATTAAATAAAAATTGTTTGATAAATATTATATAAAATATTTAATTATAATTGATAAAATATTTAATTTTTAATTTTTTGAGCATAACTATTTAGTATTTATTATTTAATTTTATTGTCAATTAAATAAAAATTGCAATAACTAATAAAATTAATTTTTAAACAGACTATTATTTAGTTTAAAGTAATAAAATAATAAAATCAAATTAAAATAAAATTTAATGAAATATAATGAAATATAATTATAAAATATAATAATATTAAACTAAAATAAAAATACTAAATAATATTATAATAACCAATGATTTTTCAACCTAAAAGCTAAAAATAAAAATCGAAATGAAGAAGACTTTAAGTTTTCATTTTTTAAAATAAACTTTTATTAGTTTATACATTTGACTTGGCACGGCTAGGGTAAACAGGAAACACAGCCGACAAAGAAGAAACGAGTGACCAGCGACCAGGAGAAAATACGCAGCACAGGAAAAGAAGAGCCGACGCGTCACAGACTCAAGGTGAAGAAGACGCAGCAAGAGCCGACACGTCACAGACTCACAGGTGAAGAAGACGCGGGTAAAGAAGACGCGGGTAAAGAAGAACAAAGCACGCAGGTTGCAGGAAATTTCTGGGCCTGTTAGACGTTTTTAAATTTTTTGCATTTTGCTGCCCTTGCACAGGTATTTACAATTTACTATTTTACTATTTTATTGTTGATTCAAATTGCTATTTTTAATTTTTTTCATTGTTTTAGTGTTTTTAGTTTTACTTTTAGTTTTAATTTAAAAAAAATAAAAAATATTTTGAACTTTGAAGACTTGAAGTTTTTGTTTAAATGTATTATATTTTGTTACAATTTTCAGATTATAAAAACCTTACACAATGGACAACAGCAGTGATGAAAGTATGAATGAGGGCAGTGAAAATGAAGTTGAAGAAATAAACCCTTCTCAATCTGAAAATGCAAACAGTAACACAGCTTCTATTGGAAGTAGTCAAGACCGTTTTAAATGTCCTGAACCTGATCTTCAAAAATTTGCAAAAGGCCCTTTCAACCCCAAAAAACCACTGCTTCAATTTGCCACCATGTTAACTGTGGGTAAAATATCAGGGGGCAGCAGGCATTGGCTTTGTCATATTTGTAAAACTGATTACAGAGGGAGCTATACTAGGGTTAGAACCCATCTATTGGGTGAGAGTGGACATGGGGTTCGAGTTTGTGAAGATATAACATTGGAGCAGCAGGTTTTGATGGCAAAATTGGTTGGAGTGGGTGAGGACAAAATCATGGGTACTACTCATAGTAAGAAACGGGCATCTAGTGATTTGCATGACTATTCCAATGTATCAGTTGGAGAGACTTCTGAAAAAGGGAAGAAGAAGGGAGGTGAAAAAAATACAGTGATGGGGTTAATGAATGTGCAAAAACATGAACAAGCCGATGATTCAGTGGCCAAATTTTTTTATGCCCATGCTATTCCATTTCATGTGGCAACGTCACCTTATTTCAAAGCTATGTTGAGAGATGCACAAGCAATTGGACCCTCTTATGCCCCCCCTGGAGAACATAGATTGCGTACCTCCCTCCTTGACAAACAATATTCAAAGGTGAACATGTTGATGGAAGAGATGAGACAAACATGGATTAGGACTGGCTGTTCCATTGTCATGGATGGGTGGACTGATATTCGGCATCGACCTCTCATTAATATTATTGTTACATGCCCTGCTGGTTCATACTTTCTTAGAGCTATTGATTGTTCTGGGAAACGTAAGGATGCTGATTTCCAGTTTGCCATTTTGAAGGAGGCCATAGAGGAGGTTGGATCTTCTAATGTTGTGCAAGTTGTGACAGATTCAGCTCGTGTTTGCAAGCTAGCTGGTTTGATGATTGAGAGTGCTTATAGACATATTTTTTGGACTCCATGTTGTGTACATGCCTTGAATAATGCTTTGAAAGACATTGGAAAAATAGATTGGGTGAAGGTAGCAGTGGCCGAAGCTAGAGACATACAAATGTTTGTATGTAATCATCAAACTTCACTTGCACTATTTCGGTCTTATTCAAAGAAAGAATTCCTCAAACCAGTTGAGACGAGATATGCTAGCTATTTTATATTGTTGGAGAGGATGTTGGAAGTGCAAGATGCTCTACAATCCATGGTGGTTTGTGGAGAGTGGAAAAAGTGGGCGCAATCAAAGACAGAAGAAGGGAAGGTGGTGAGAGAAAGGGTGCTTAATGATAGTTGGTGGTCCAATATCAGGTAAGAAAAATTGTTTGAGCATGTACTTACTATTGTGATTTACTTTTTATTTTTTAGTTTTTAATATTTTATTTTCATTATTACTTATTAGTTATTAGTGCTAATAGTGTTCATGTCATAATGTTTTTTGCAGATATATTTGCAATATCATATCACCTGTTGTGGGGGTAATTAGGTATGCGGATACAGACTCTCCTAGCCTTGGAGAGATTTATGAGACTTTTGATAGCATGCTTGATGAAATGAAGAAAGCAATTCGTGACAAGGATCCTAGATTACAATTCTATGAGGAGCATATTAAGCCTATTGTTACAAAGAGGTGGAACACAATGAACACCCCTCTTCATATGGCAGCTTATGCTCTTAATCCGAAATGGTATGCACCTAGACCTGGTCGAATACTTCCTTTTGAAGATGATGAGGTAATGGAGGGGCTTATGGCAGCCCTTCGTAAAATGTATAGCATTGATGAGGCAACCATACTTCAAGAGCAATGGCTTAGATTTTCAGATCTTCAGGGACCTACATTCAGCAAACCAGAGGCCAGGACAGATAGAGCCACTATTGCACAAAAAAACCCCATTGGATGGTGGAAGTTTCATGGGAAGGACGCACCACAGTTGAAGCAACTTGCTATCCGTTTACTCTCACAGATTGCCAGTTCCTCTGCTGCAGAGAGGAATTGGTCCACCTATGGCTTTATCCACTCAATTAAGAGGAATAGGCTTACATCAAAAAGAGCAGAAAAACTAGTTGCAGTTCATAGTGCCTTGAGACTTCAAGATCGACAGACTATTGAGTATCGACAGACTCCAGCAGCACGTTGGGATGTTGATCCTGAAGACATTAGGCAAATTGATGAGGAGGAGGTGCAATCGGGAATGGTTGGCCTTCCTTTGGATGATCCACTTCAGGCAGAGAGTGATAGTGACACAAATAGTGCTTTTGATATTGATAGCCCGAATGAGGCATAGTGTCATAGATTGACAGATTGTTGTATTTAAACTTTAAAGTTTGAGACTTTGGTCTTTGAGTTATTTAACTTATTTAACTTTAGTTTTCAAACTTGAACAAAATGCTTTTATATTTAATAGTTATGTTATTGGCATTGTTGTTAGTGTTTACCTTTGGCTTTATCTTTATATTGTTGTTATACTGCTGTTATATCGTTGTTATACTGCTGTTATACTCTTTATCTATGCACATATTGTCATATTGATAATGTTGCACATATTTGATATTTCAAATTGCTCTCTTTCTCTCTCTATATATAATATATTTTTAAAAATTCATACATATATATATGTATATAGAAATTCCTATATCGCCGTCCCCCCGCCGTCCCCAAAAATCTGCCCTCGGACTGCCGTCCCCGAAACTCGTCCCCTGCCGTCCCCCCGTCCCCGTCCCCGAAACACCGTGGAACACATAAAAAATTCGAATTAAATTTGCCTTATGTAATTTTTATTTTTTTATAAATATAAATAATATACCCAAAAAATATAATTATTTAAATTTAAATATTATTGATTGATATGTATATTTAAATCTATTAAATATTAATTTATTAATATAAATTTAATATAAACAAAATAATAAAATATTAATACTAAATATTAATAAGCAAACTGTAAATATATAATAATATAATTTACCATAAATTGTAAACATTAATAAGTAAATAAAATACTAAATACTAATAAAATAATAAAATATTAAATACTAATAAAATAATAAAATATTAAACATTAAATAAAATATGATGTATAAACTTTTATAATTTTGCACTCTACGGCTAAGCCAGATTAAATGGTCGGCTAAGTCATATAAAATAATAATAAAACTTACAGACTTAAGATATGGTTTATATTTGGTAATAAACCAACCCTAATTTTTAAAAAAAAAATTAAAATCCGGTTCCTCCGACGGCTTGCAATGTTGGAAACGTGAAGTTGCAGCCACGCAAGTGAGGCACGATCGACGGCTTCCAGGCTGCAGCAACGGCTTCCAAGCTACAGGGACGAGTTGCAGGCTACAACGACGGCTTGCAGGCTGCAGGGACGATTTGCAGGCTGCAAGTATTCTGAAAAACAATTATTTGCAGTTGCAGAAACGAAACGCAGGAGTTGCAAAAAGGGAACGCAGATGCAGAAAATCGCCGCCATTTTTATAACAAAAAAATCCTTCAAAAAACGTATTATGAGCTTAAAAAAAAAAAAGCAAACCCTACGAATTTATTCCGAATCTCAACGAATTTCATTTGTTTTTTTGAAATTCGACGAATTTCGAATTTCAAGTTGATATTCGGCCGAATGTGGTGACTTAGCTTCTACATATGGTTGATGACCTTCATCCTCACATGACAATGTTAGACAAGATATTCCTAGGGATGCATGTGCTTGTGAATTTGGATCTAAGATTGATT
Organism: Sequoiadendron giganteum; assembly: GCA_007115665.2. Lineage (NCBI taxonomy): Eukaryota > Viridiplantae > Streptophyta > Pinopsida > Cupressales > Cupressaceae > Sequoiadendron > Sequoiadendron giganteum. The sequence goes on from CM021109.1 coordinate 310,378,687, forward strand.
CCAATGATGATTTTATGTCATCATTTTCATAGTTACATAGACGGTAAATTTTTTGAAATTTTGCATAAATATGGTTACAAAGGAAAAGGTTTGGGTTAAAACAAACAAGGTGTTATAGAACACATTGAAATAAAACATCAATGCTATTATAATAAAACAGAAATAAAACATCAATGAACCCAATTAAAAAGAAACCTCAGTTAGAATGCATGGATCCTAATGAGATATATAATGTAATGACCACCCCCTAATTTGGAACGATTTTTTTTTTTCTGATTGTTTCAGTTTGACATACTGTCATTTTGTCAAACTAGTTGCATGTTACTGTTCTGAGAGTTGCATAGATTTTATGGTTTGCAAATTATATATATTGAACTCAAAAAAAGACATTAACATCTATTGCATTATTCAGTATAACTTCATACATTGCACAGTTCAGTTTATGAATTCTTTCAATGCAACAGAATGAAATATGCAGCTATTATAATATTTTTTCTGAGCAGCAACAGTAATAAATATGCTCTCATTCATCAAAACCTTAGACTAACTACAGAGTACCAGTATAAGGCACTAAGCAGGTCTGAAATCCTTCTGAGAAACCCACGGTTCCTTTTTTCTACTATCCACCAATCTGTACTCCACTCCTACAAGCTGCAGACATGAACATAACCCCATTCGTGACCTTATACTTCCAGCACCCCACATGACCTCCCAAAGTAGTTGCGATTGGAAATGCGAACGTATTATTTGGTGTTTAGCACTCCCACGACCACCTAGAATAACAAGTATCTCCCCTTAAAATGGCTACAAGATTGATTTGCTGCTACAGGAATATACACAGCCCCACGCCTAGGTCTCAACACATAGCAAAGTCTCCAACTGAAAACACCTCCCTCAATCTCACTGCTGCAGCTAGGTTTGGGCAATAAATAAATCTGACTAAAAATACACAAACTCTGAATGTTATCACCTGTTAATGCAGGTGCCTTCCACTAAATATGATTTCTCAATGTGCAGGGATGAATACCCAATCGCCCTCTGATAATGCAATAATGGTTGCCCTTAATCTTCACGCCCAGGCTGCAATAGGGTCTTCCACATGTGTGCCCAACAATCTGGAAAATATCATTAACTCTACTAGCAATAAACCTCAACGTCCAACTCCAAATGCAATGCAGGAATGAGTGGTTAAAGTGCCTATGCCAATGCCCTCCAAACTGAGTCAATCCCTCGACCTCCAATCAGGTCGACCAGCATGTATGGAATCTTAAATTTCGAAATATGCGATAAAGCTCAAGCATAGACTCTGAATGAATCTATCATCTATCAACCAGAAAGGATCTTTCACCGCCATGCATGATATTCTTCAAGAGGAGTTTCGTCCTCAAGAAGTCTGAGATGAACACCGTTTAATCCCACATAACCACAAGGGGTCGGGGTCTCATAAGAAGAAAGTAAAATAATCCGCATAACCAAATGAGCTCTCATAACCCCTTTTTCTGCTAAACTCTCCAAAAGCTTCTATTTTAAAAAAAATAATAATAATTTAAACTCCCCTTTCGCTACGAAAAAGACCCTTTTTAATTAAATAATGATAATTTGACACACAAGGTCCCCGTTTAATACATCCATGATTTAAAACATTTCATCCCAGTTACGACGAGCTATAACACTAAGGTGTTTTTTAGATATTTTAAATAATATTTCGCAACCTTAGTAAAATAATTAAAATAAAGCCATTAATATACTCATTCTGCAGAAACTGTTGGAATGCATCGGAAATGAAAAACTAACTACACTGGAGTGATCCCGATGAAGAATAATGATAAATGGAGCCGACAAGGTGACACAATAAATAGACGTTCTCTCCAAGAATCTTGGAGCCCAAACCGGAAGCCGGAAATAACATCTGAAAGTGTCGTATGGCTCCTCTAAACCATCCAAGCTCACTGGTAACATCAAATTACCCCTCTGAACAAGCTGACACAAACCCAGAAAGTCAACAACAACTGCACTACTAAAGAACCTAAAAATGGGGACATTACAGTCCACCCTTCCCAAAGATTGATTATCCTCAAGCAATGCCAATACAACCCTACAATCATCAAACTGATCCAAATTGAAACCAAGAGTGATCCCAAGGTCCCAAGACAACCTAGGAGATCTGTAGCACCATCTTCCCAAGGTAATGTCCTACAAAGTACTAATACAAGAGACCTCCTGAAAACCTCCTATAGGAAAAGCAATTAGATATTGCAAAAACTCATTCAACTCCTCAGAGAATTGCTCTTCAAAAGAACCAAGTTGATGCACCATACGAGTAGACTCCAGAAAGTCAACACTAGCTCTCTCATTCCCAACAGTTGTTGAACTCCAAAGTAATGTAATACCTGGGTTCTATTGACGTAAGCTTTTTATGATGATAGCGCCAAAGACGTATCAAAGTTGCCCAATCCACACTCTATTCTCTCTGATCAAAGTGTCCCACATACAGGATTGTTTGAAAGTTCATGTGTTCGACTCCAAGGTTCCTTTTATCGCGAATAGACTCAGTTGGTTGATGTGTTTTGCTGGTTATTTCAAGGGGACTTACGTAGTTGTTCGACTCTGTGAAGCAATTAGGACATGAATGATTTGGCAATATTGTTCTGGTATCTAGACTGACTCGGAAATGCAGAATTTAAAGGGGATAGGGATAGGGATTCTACAAATCTATTTCTAAAGGGTGGAGGACGAAGATCGACTTAAACAATCTTCAAACCAAACTTTGCTTTGTCTCCTTTCGAACAACTCCGACAAAGTTGGTGCAATCTTCAAAGGATGAGAAAAGTGTTCAAACTATGACGCAACATGTTCATACCGTCAATACGACGCATACAAACATATGAACCATAATCGAAGTTAAGTGCTGATACTCCAGTTGACCACGCAAGGCGAACTTACCATCAGTAAGCCCGCTAGTGGTATGGATGAAAGAAGATATGCTTAAATCACAACGCCACACTCCACAATTAACAACTACTTGCATGAAATAAAAATCTATTTTACTCTATCTACCTTGAATTGGAAAGACTAAATGGCCTTGCTAGCTACTCATAACAAAGAAGAAATCACCAATCAATGAAACTCTTTGTATTATGAAAAGTGTTCACAACAACCTTTTACAAAACTTTCAAAGGAAAGTTTTCTTCCCTCCTCAATCTAAAGCTAACTTCTAAGCTAAATGCCCTCTACTCTCTAGCTCTGATTCAACTCCAATTCTAATCTCTATCTTCTAATTCTAATAGATTACAAATGAGGGGGGGATGCCCCTTTTATAATAAGTCCAATTCCGTGGACGGTTCAGATCGAATTACAATGAAGGGCTCAGATCAAGCCACCTATGCCCTGATTAGGGTTTCTGCCCTAAAAACCGCCACAGAGAGGAGTGGGCAATGAATGCACAGAATATTCTCCACTCCGCTGCAGGAATCATAATGAGCAATTAATGCCCACTACCATCATCAAGAAGATCCCCATCAAGCAGCGCGTTCCCACTGGCCTTCTCCCGGATAGCAAACTCGATCAATCGGGTCAATACTGCTTCAACCTCCTGTGTAGAGATCGGTGGAATATGGTTGAGCTGGAACTCCAAGACTGCTACCGTCTGTCCGTATCTGATGTAAGATTTTTTCCATGTCACTAAGGCGTCCTGGGTATGCTGAATTATACTAGAGAACGTGGAGACATTCTCAAAGTCATCCAGGACAAGTGACCTCGCAGCTGAGAAGAATGGAGGCAGTCTACTTTTCAAGCCATCAGCAGTTATCTCCTCTGGGACCAACTTTCTAGCAAATATGGCTTCTAATGTATTGAGGACTCCCCCCAAGATGTTGCCCATTGCTTTCCTCACTTTAGCTGAATCTGCCCTTGCTGCGTCGTGAAATCCACGGCCTGTGACCACCGAGGAGTACCAACTGGTGAAATCATACCTATCACCTCTCTGAATTACACCTCCATCCACCAAGGTTTCTAGAGGTATATGCATCAAAGCCCCCAAACGAAGTACAGTCTTCGTTTGATAGATGCGAGTATCACCCCAGGCCTGATCTACTATATCCATCCGTGCCAAAATACTTGAGGCCTGTCGATAAGCATCGGCGAGGTCCTCCATGAATTTCCCTGTCTCAGTATGAACACGGCTAACCCACTTGTCTGCCTCTGCGTTTCCATTTTCTTCAAATCCTCTAAGGCAACAACTGACTCCTTCGGAAGCTCTGATGGACGTTCCACTGCTGGGTTTGCTGGTTCACCTGGATGTGCTAGATTTTGTACGTATCCTATCAAAGTTTTGTGCTCCTTCTTCAATTTCTCATACTTCCCCTCCGTGCGGAGCAACTGATCCTTCAATGCCTGATAGGAGTTATCGAACTCTTCGATAACTTGGGCTCCCGTGGGACGACCCAACTCTACTGTGGTGATCACATAATTTTCAGGCCTCTCCTCGGTTCGATCACAATCTTCCCTCGGAATAGCCACCTGAAGCGTGCGAGAGCCTGACTCATCAGTCGAGATCTTTGAAAACTTTCGGGCCCTTTTCTTCTCTGGTGGCGATCATCCTCCCCGAGGAACTCTCCATCTCAATGGTCGATCCGTAATATCTCGCGTTCTTCCTCATTTCACGGAAGTCAATCAAAATCGTCACGCGGGATTACAAACAACAAGGGGCTGCTCTTCTGTTGCCTCCATCTCATGCACTTCCTCTCTTCTTGCACTGGTCTGCTCAGGCTCATCCTCCTCTATAAGCTGGGTATCTCCCGACCCTTGGGTCCCCTGTTCTGTGTTTTCTTCTTCTTCCAAAGCCGTGTCCAACATCTGCTGAAAATGGGTGTCGGCCATTGTTTCCTCTTCCTCCTCCTGTTGGCCGCCCCTGGATAGACTGACACTAGCTGATTCCCGAGCGTTGGGCTGATCTACCTCCCCAAGTCCCTGCTCTTCCTCCAATCCTGCCCTCTGATCGGCAAATAATGAAACCACTCTCAAACTCGAAGACTGAGTTTGTGAGTGCACTGGGTGATGCCTGTTCTATCCTCAACGGTATCGGTTGGGTTGGCACTTCCACTTGTGCCCTCGATGTCTGAGCAATTTGTTTCCCCTTTTTTACCGATAACGGCCTTGGGTCACCCATCAAGCTATAAGTAAGGGCGATCGACTTGCTCTTTGAGTTCCGCATACATGTCTGTCGACCCAAGTCCTGGTAAAAGTCATCACCGGGATAGAAAGCGTGTCCAAGTCCATGATCTCTGGCTCGGACCAATCAGGTGGTGGGACAGGAGTATCCCTAACTGAACCATAGTCGGGTTGCATGATGTTGACATCCTCCTCCACCTGGTCGGGAACTGGGATAATCTCACATTCTCTAATCAACTTGAGAGGAAGTCTGGAAAACATCCTTCTTCTTATCTCAGCCTCATCCACTGCATTTGCCCAAAAGTCCTCCAGATGAGCTTTGTGCCGGTATTCAACGTTCTGTATCATCCGGATGTTCCTGTAAGGATCGAAATCTTGCCTGCCTGTGTGATATGACAAATGATAAGATTGCAGCTCGTCCTCTGCCTCTTGGGCTGCCTGCAAAGAGGGACACACCTCAATGGAATTTCCCATGGTGATAGGGAAATCAAGTCCACCCTTCTTTTTCCTTTTTTGAATCTTATCGTAGGCAATCAATTGCCTAGATACCTCAAGCATTACTATGTGATCAGTGGGGTATCATGGTAACCGATACGGATACGAAGTGAACCCCTGCAGCCTAATATATGTGAATTTCTGGAATTGGATGAGCCAATACCCATATTCCTCAATCAGTGTCTGTGCTTCTTTAGATATTCTCTGCTGCGTTCTCTGCTGAAGTGTCCTCGCGATGTGCATTGTGAATGCATCATTTGCCCGTTTATAGTTGGCAATGTTAGCTAAATGTAGCTGTGTGTAGGCTTCGTGGATTTTGAATTGACCAGGGGCACAGCCGATTGGCTCCTTGTACGAAATCCCTCTGTACTTAGTCATTCTGGCCAACATGTAAATTACATATGAGCTCATGTAGAAAGTCTTCGTCACCTTCAAGCTCTTGAATTGCTCATCGATGTGGTTGCTAATCATCCTAGCCCAATCGACACACTCTTTTCCTTCCAAGATGATCTCGATGAAGTAGAACATCCAAGGCTCGAAAATGTAAGCCTGTGCACTCCCATTCACCCGGCTCAGCATCATTATCAAATCACAGTATTCTTGTTTCACATCTTCGGCAATTATCTGCTTTGGGAGCTTAGTGCGGGTGGCCTCGGCTTTTGCATCCAAACTCTGTTGATGACTGCAGTGACTCTTTCGAAAGAGGAAGAGTACATCTGTCTGCCTTTGTTTGTTCCTCCCCAGATAACATCTCCTCAACATTGAATCCCAAATGCCTCCGATGGTATCCGCGCAGTTGGCGAAGGGGCCACTATCCGGAGAGACAATCGCCTCTAATGCTCGCTTGTAGTGATTACATCTTAATAATTAGCTCGACACCGAATTGTCATGAAAGAAGTACCGCTGAGAGATTCCACTCTTCATTATATTACAGGTGTCAGGATCATGGTTGATGGCCCCCAGTCCAACATCCTCATTTGAGGCATTTAGATTAAATGAACCAAGGTTGGTGTCATTCAATCCTGCCAACTTTGAAACTATTGCTGACTTTGGGAGAAATGGCTTAGCGAGCCTTTTAATCATTGCCTGCCGGGATGAGCCAGCCTTGCCTGTTTCAGTGTTTGCAGCTCTGCCTACGGCTCTGCTTGTTCCTGCAACATCCTTTGCTTCGGCCATCTACAAAAATAAAATAGAATAATAAGCTAGACTGCAGATTTTTAATAAAATAAAACAATTCCCGAGATGGCTGTGAATACGGAGTTAGCTTTGAAAATAAAATTCCTCACCATAAATTTCTAACTCCAAACCTCAAACTATATAAAAATCTCTGAGTTTAGAGACAACTCTCAGCAACTGCACTTCTGACTGGTGAAGAAAAAAAACGCAGCAAGCTAATAACTTTCAGCAATGTAGCTAATTTCTCCAGCACAAATAGTTCGAACCTTGACTTCACTTTGTCAACTTCAGCAGTTAGAGGAATAAAGAGTTGCCAGCAATATGAAATTTCAACTTTCTCAACTTCTCAACGTTTAAACTTCTTCAACACTTCGACTTTCAGTAGCCTGAAAATAAAGATCTCCAGAGAAAAGAAATCTTCTACAACTTCGCAAATCTGCAGCGACTTCAACAATCTGGAAATAAAATCTTAGCTCTCCAGTATACAACTTCGAACTTTGCAGCAACTCCACTCTCAGCTTTTCGAAAGAAAGAGTCTCGGCAAATGAAAATTTCTCCAGCACTTCGTACTTTCAGCAACTCAACACTCCGAAATAAAATAAACTCTCAAAGAATTTCTCTCCTCAACCACTTCGAAAATATTTCAATTTCTCAAGAACTTCTTCAGCAACTTCAACTTCGAAACAATGTGAGGAGAAATGAGAGAAGAGATTGTTTAAATAACTCTTCTCGGAGAATCCTGCTAAGTAGTGCTGGTGCTATTTTTAGCACCTTCATCAATTTTCCACTCTCTTCGTTCGGAATCTTCTAATTCAAGCGCAGTAGTGGGCTAGTCGTCAGCCGGTCATTATGGCAGTTGCCATTAATAATGATTCCTTCCTTGTAAAAATTCGAATTTTTCCTCTTAGTCTGCCAGTTAACTCTTGGCGATTTAAACAACTCGCGAGAAAAACAATCACTTGAATTCCATTTTAAAATCTCGCAGTGTTTAAATAAATTCAACTCGAAAAATTTCGTGGGAGTTGTAAATATATTTCCAACTTTTAAAATGTCTGTCATTTAAATCCTCGATTTCATAAAATTTGCCTTAGACATTTTAAATTCTCTCATTAAAATGTTCAACTCCGGGCGATTAAAATTTGTTTGCGTGCTCGAAATAATTCGTCCTTTGAGATTTAACTTCTGTCAGGAAAATAATCTAGGCAAAACGAATTTCTTCTGAAAATATTAAAATTTCCCTTAGGAAATTAATTTTCAAACTCTGCTAACTCATGGGTGCATTTTAAACGGGTTCATTTGATTTTCACTTGACCCATGGAAAATATTCATCGATATCAAATCTTCCCCTTGAAAAATATTCGTCAACCTTCAACTGCCTTTGGAAAATTTTAAAACTCATCAAATCATCCTTCCATGCCAAGGGCGTATTTTTCCCTAGTGAAATGCTATCTCACTTAGAAAAATTTTCTAACATTTTGTCTCTTGGCGTATTTCCCTTGGTATAATTTTTCTCTGAAAAAAAAAATCTCCATGCCTTATGAATTAAAATTTAAATCCCTCTTCAAGGGCGTATTTCTTTCAAATTTAAATTTCAATTCCCACGCCTTAGGAATTCTTCACTTGTTTTCTTCTTGGGCGCACTTTACCTAGTGAAATTTTATTTCACTTAGGAAAATTTTTTTAGTTTACACCTCAGGCGCATTTGAGGGGGGAAGCTTTCTTTAACACTTAGGAAATTTCCTCAACATTCTTACTCCAAGGTGGGCACATTTACATATGCAAGCTTTTACTTTCACACGCCTTAGAGAATTCTCCCATCTTTACTCCCCTTCAGCTCATGGGCGCATTTGCTAGGCCAAGCTTTCACTTTACACTTAGAAAATTTTCAAACACTTAGAATATCCTTTCAAGGTGAGGGCGCATTTCATAGGTTCCACTTTCATTTCGTTGCCTTAGGAAATTTTCTCCAACAACCTTGGGCGCATATGGGGTCTTGAGCTTTCATTTTCTTGACTTAGAAATTTCTCCAAGTCCTAGCCACTTTATCTTGCCTTGGGCGCATATGGGTGTGTCTGGTTTTATTTTCACCACTTAGAATTTCTTCAAGCCATGTATCTTCTTGAGGGCGCATTTTGACCCCTCTACTTTCATTTTATGCCTTAGAAGAATTTCGGCCTCCATTATCCTTCTCAAGGTGAGGGCGCATTTCACTAGGTGAGGTTTCATGTGAGGGCGCACTTCATATGCCATGCTTTTATTTTGATGCCTTAGGCGTTTTTTACCAAGCATCATTTTCTCCAAGGTGAGGGCGCATTTTCATGGGTGTGCTTTCGTTTTTTGCCTTAGAAAATTTTGATGCTCCCCCTATTCCTCTTTGGGCGCATTTTGAGGTATGAGCTTTTGTTTTATGCCTTAGAAACTTTCAAGGCTTCCATCAAGGTGGGCGCATTTCCTTAGCTCAACTTTGAATTCTGCCTTAGACAATTTTCAAGCTATCAATCTGTGAGGTGGGCGCATTTTGAAGGGGATACTTTCATTTTCCCACACTTAGAATATTTTCCATGCCTTTGCCTTGACCTGCTATTTATAGCCACCTGCAGTTTATAGTAAGTTCTGACTTTCTGACTTCAGTAGCTCCGTTTTGCCTGAAAGTTGCAACGCTTGATCTTGATAGCTTGAGTGTTACTCTGATGCCAACCTCGGGTGCAGACCTGCTATTTATAGCCGTGCCCTGACTTACTAAAAATAGTAAGTTCTCCGATTTCGCTCAAATTTTGCTAGCAGGTACCTTGAAGTGTGCTGACAGGGGTGGGGTACTTCGTTTCAGCTATTTTTGGATTTTACCCCTATAAAAGTGGAAACCCTAATTTGACTTGCATGTATCCCGAACGGTCTCCGTTTGTCCGCTCATTTCATGTCGCTTTGCCGAATCGAGTGTTAGCAGTCGGCCGGAGTGTACTGCTAAAATGGAAATCGCTCGAGTGACTCCATTCATCACGGATGGTTTTGTCATATTGTCTGCGGGATTCAAAACCTTAAAACCTTTCGTGAACCGGTCTCGCGATGCATACCGCTAAAAATAGTAAGTCCTTAAATTTCGATCTTCTCTGCTTGCAAGCCACACCGTTGCGAAGCTCTCGAAAAACCCATAAAGAAAAACCCGACATGCGTTGAAAAACACTGCATGCGAACCCTAAAAATAGCCTCCGAAGGCTGAACTCTGAAAGTGGTTGTCTCGGCTTGCATGTTACATCACTGCGAAGGTTTTGGAAAACCCAAGATTCTCCGCATATGCATCCTAAAAGCCTGCGTGGAAACTCCTGGAATGGCTCTTGAAGCCCGAATCGCCAAAAAATAGCAAGTCGTCTGATCTGGCTCAAAATTTACGTGTAGGCAGCTTGATGTTACCCGGATGCAGTGGAACTGACAGAATTCCAAAATCTCAATAAAATAGTCCTGACTTACTAAAAATAGTAAGTTGTCGGAATATAGTGAAAATTTAGGGGGACTCTGCTGGAAGTCTTCTGACTGCTGCACTAAGCTTAGATTTCAATTTTATGACTCGGTTTGACCTTAAATAAGCCTGAAGGATGAAAGCCCTAATTACACTGCATTCTAAACTAATATTTCAAACCTGGGTCAAACGACAGGACATCCCCGGAAGGACCAGAGACCAGAGAGAGAGCGAACCAAAGCCAAAAGACCAGAATGGAGCAAAATTTAGGGGGTCCCCATCTTGATGGGGTGATGTGTGAAAAAGGTCACAACAGGTAGTTTTCACTTTTTCGGGAGAAAAGTTAGGATCTTTGGGGTCATCAATGATAGTCGGCCAGTACTAGGTATCAATATCTAAGCCTGAAACTCAAAGAGAAACGCTCTATGATAAAAGATGTTGGAAATAATGCTTTTTGATGGAGGGGATTTTCAGAAGGCAAAACGAAGAAATGGCTAAGTCTGGAATTAGTGCATCAATTTAATCAAAGGCGCCTAATTTTCTAAGGTGTCAGATGTTGATTTTAGCAGTTGTTGCTCCTAGCAGACATTTCATCCTTGTCATGCAGGCTTCGTAGTGGATATCTCAGCACGGTCGCAAGATCATTCAATCATCCGAAAATTAGAGTTGAACAGGGTCAATTGTAACTTTGCAGTCAGCTACAAAATAGGAGATTCTCAAAAATCTCATAACTCTTGCAAATGGAAGCCTAAAAGATCAAAATTTGACTTTTTAGAATCAGGGAAGTGTGTTGAGCACAACAAGATGCTATTTTTGGCAAAATGATAAAAATAATATTCTTGCATGCAAGGCATTAAAAAGTGACGAGTTTCTTCAAAGATAAATATTGGTGCCACTTTTAGTTCTTTGCATGCTTTGAAATTAAAATATTATTTTTAGTCTAAAGACTCAGAGACAGCAGCAGTTCAACTGGTAAAGGGCCAATCGGCTTCCTTCTTCACAGTTAGGGTTTGAGCTTGCAGTCTTGCTTTTGTGGTACGATTTTGCTCTAGTTATGCAAGCATGGCATTCATCATTTCATTCATCCAGTGTAGAAACCCCTTGTTTCCCCTGTTTCCGAATCTGACTGTTTTTTTTGAGTGTTTTGTGTATTTTTGGTTTTTTTGGTGTTTTTTGCATAAATGATAAAGAATGCAATTTTGCAATATTTGAATAATAAATTCAAAATAAAATGCTACAGTATCAATATTGATGGAAATACAAGATCTACTGAAGGCGAATCATTTATTGATCATATGGACTCAGCACAATAAAGATCTGGTAACATGCAACATGGAAATAACATTATTTAATGAAAGAACCTGGTAATAGCAGCAAGATGAAGAATACCCTCGATCTGATACAGCAGCAATGAATAACCCTTTCTCCCTCTGTCAGACGATCCAGAACAATGCCAAATGCATAGGCGCCCCTATTAGTGGTGACAGACTGAAGAGATGGAAGGCGTTTTGCTTTATCTTGAAGGTACGCCCCCCTTTTTTATGATGGTACGGCCTGGTACAAACAATACGGCCTTTGAGACAGCAGCAAATAGCAATAAAATAGTACGGCTCTTCTTTGCCCTCCAGATCTTGGACAAATATGCGCCTCAATGGAATGACTCCTCTGTAAATGAATTGTTAACTAAAACCCCGAAGATTGAATCAACTGTGATGCTCTGCAAT